>PVJS01050201.1:0-14402 GCA_004027185.1 Glis glis | reverse complement strand
CGCGGTGGGACCCAGGCCCAGGTCCCGAACTACGGGAACTGCACCAGCGCGGGAGACCTCCGCAGGCGCCTTCCGCCACACTCATCATGGCGGCGGCCGATGACGTCACTTCCGTCCGGGCCCGGAAGCACCGGGGTCTGTTAATATGGCGGCGTCGAAGGTGAAGCAGGACATGCCCCCTCCCGGGGGCTATGGCCCCATCGATTACAAGCGGAACCTGCCGCGTCGGGGACTGTCGGGTCAGTGTCGCCCCGCGCCGAGGTTCTGGGCCCTCGGGGCGCCGCGGCGGGGGCGGGAGCCGGGGGCGGGCGCGGGCCTCCGTTTACCCGACGGTGTGAGGGGGGAAGCAGAGCCCGGAGATACCCGCGGCTTGAGCAGTAACGCGAAACGGCTGAGTACCGCTGACTCGGGTCTTTGCTTCCTTCTCGTAACAGCTCAGGAGGTCGATCCCGGTAATTATTCCCATTTTACAGTGGGTTAAACAGGTTTCACGGGCGGAGAAACAGGCCTTGTGTAGGCTGCGACTCCCCCAGGGTCACCGAGGACGAGGCTGGGGTCGAAACCCAGAACCTGTAGGGAATTTATAAGATGTTCTAGCCGTGTGTGGCGGTGCACGCTTGTCATCCCAGTACTTGGGAGGCTGAGACAGGAGGATTGCAGGTTTGCGTGTAGCCTCTGCAACGTAGCCAGACTCTCAGCAACCTAGCGAGACCCTGTTTCAAAACAAAATATTTTTTTAAAAGGGCTGGGGGTGTAGCTTAGGCCCCTGGATTCAATCCACAGTACCACAAAAGCGGGGGGGGGGGCGCTGAGAGGTAGCCTGGAGCTTTCCTGGGTTCCATCTCCAGTACCAAAAAAAAAAAGATGTTCTATGCGGTGTTTCCTTGCCGGCAGCCCCCACCTGCTAAATGTCCCAGGAACTCCTATTGTTAAAATTTTCAAATGTCTTAAGTAACATTAAATTTTGTTGTTGGGTTCAACGCAGAAAAATGTAAAGAGAACATAAAAGTACTGGGATTACAGATGGATGACATTTAAAATCTGTTCATTGTTACACAAATTATGCCTCAATTAAAAAAAAATTTCGCCAGGCATAGCGTTGTAGGTCTGTAATCCCAGTACTTGGGAGGCTGAGACAGGAGGATCACAGGTTTGAGGACAGCTTCAGCAACTTAGCGAGGCCCTCTACAACTTAGTGAGACCCTGTTTCAAAATAAAAATAGGACTGGGGGTGTTGCTCAAAGATAGAATGCCCCTGGGTCCAAGCCCCAGTACCAAAAAAATAATAATTTGTACAGTGGAAAAGTAAGGACTGAAGGTGTAGCTCTGGTAGAACTGCTTGCCTAGCATGCTAGATGCCCTGGGTTTGTCCCCAGACCCCAAACAAAACACAAAACAAAAACAGTTTAGGCATTTCAGGGCCAGAGGGTGTTGTTGAGACAACTATTTTTACAAATGTAATCGTGTTCTTAACTCCTGGGCATTGCAAAAACAAACTGCAGGCTAAATTTGGGATTGAAAGAATATGGTGATCTGAATCTCCTTTTGCCTTCTTTCCCTTCCTCCTTTCCTTCCATTCTGATGGAACCCAGGTCCTCTCACATGCTAGGCAAGTGCTGTACCACTGAGCCACACTCCCAGCCTCTCATTCCTTTTCTCAAGGTGTGCAGTACATTAGTGCACCAGTGTTACACCCAGACAAGGACACAGAAATCCCAGCCCAGGGGGAGGGTTGTGCTGGGCTCCCTGAGTCAGCATCTCCTTTTTTTTGGCGATGGGGGGTGGTACTGGGGATACCCAGGGGTATTCTACTTCTTTTTTTTTTTTTTTGCGGTACCGGGGATTGAACCCAGGGGCGTTCTACCTCCGCGCCATACCCCCGGCCCTATTTTTTTATACTTTATTTTTGAAACCGGGTCTCACGAAGTTGCGGAGGGCCTCACTAGGTAGAGCGAGAGAGAGAGAGACAGGGAGAGAGAGAGAGAGAGAGAGCTGAGGCTGGCCGCGAACCCAGATCCTCCAGTCTCCGCCTCCCAAAGTACTGGGATTACAAGCGTGCGCCACCATGCCCGGCAGTATTCTACTTTTGAGCTATATCCCCAGCCCTTTGTTTGTTTTGAAACAGGGTCTCACTAGGTTGCTGAGACTATCCTTGAACCTGTGATCCTTCTATCTCAGCCTCCCAAGTACTGGGATTACAGATGTGTACCACCATGCCCATCCAATATCTCATTTTTGTTTTGTTTTGTTTTTTTGTTATGGTGCTGGAGATTGAACCCAGGGGCACTCTACCTCAGAGCTCCACCCCTAGCTCTATTTTACTTTTTATTTTGAAACAGGGTTTCACTGAGTTGCAGAGGACTTCACTTAAGATGCTGAGGCTTCCTGCGAACCCACAATCCTCCTGTCTCAACCTCCCAAGTACTGGGGTTATAAGCATGCGCCACCACACCTGGCTCCCAGCCCTATTTTTTATTTTTTATTTGGGAACATGGTCTCACCAAGTTGCCGACACCCTCACTAAGTTGCTGAGGCTGGCTGTGAACCTGTGATCCTCCTGTATCAGCCTCTCAAGTACTGGGATTATAGGTGTGTGCTACCATGCTTGGCCAGCATTTCTTTTTTTAATTTAATTTATTTTTTTTTATTTTGTGGTACTGGGGATTGAACCCAGGGTATCAGCCTCCCAAGTACTGGGATTACAAGTGCGCGCCACCACACCCGGCTTATCTTTTATTTTGAAACAGGGTCTCACTAAGTTGCGGAGGGCTTCACTAAATTGCTGAGGCTGGCCAAGAACCTGCGATCCTACGGTCTTAGCCTCCCAAGTACTAGGATTACAAGCATATGTCACCACGCCTGGCTCAGCATTTCATTTTTTAAAAAATAATTTATCACTTGGGCATGGTGGCACATGCTTGTATTCCCAGTACTTGGGAGGCTGAGACAGGAGGATCGCAGGTTTGCGGCCAGCCTCGGCTACTTAGTGACACCCCCTGCAACTTAGTAAGACCCTGTTTCAAAATAAAGAATAAAAAATAGGGCTGGGGTGCAGCTCAGAGGTAGAATGCCCCTGGGTTCAATCCCCAGTACCACAAAAAAATAAAATAAAATAAAAAATAATTTCTCTCTTTATTGGTACCAGGGTTTGAATCCAGGGGCTTTCATTTTTAAGTCACAGTTGTGCCTTTTACCCCTGTCCTTTTCCAGTTCAGGACACAGTAATGTCTTCCATTGTGCAGGGCACTACTGTAAATACCACTGTCTGGGTTTAAGTTTCCTAGTCACACACCCCTGATGTACATATTCACCCCTGTCTTTCCTGGCTGCCTGGTGTGAGGAAGATGCCTCTCCTGGAGGTTTAGTCTTTATGTTCCTGCATTTAGTAGCTGGTTGTTGAGAGAGATCATGGCTCTGGTCTCATCCCAAGATGCTCACAGCCTACCTGAGGAGACAAGCCAGAATTTCTAGTTGTGGTAAAGTAACTGAGTCTTGCTTTAGTCCAGTTAGGCCAGGAGGACCTCTCTGAGAAGGAGCCTGCCAGGCAGAGGGAATAGCAGGTACAAAGGATGCCCTCCATCCTGTTCCCAGCCTTGCTTCTTTTGAACCACGGTCCACAGCAGCTCTCCCCCATCAGACCTGACCACTCTCTGATCCTGTCTAAGGCCTTGTGGCCCCAAGCACAGCACCCACACCCCTCTCTGCCTGGACCACTCACTCACTGGCAGCATTCCAAAACTTGCCAGGCTGGCTCAGGCCACACGTGTGTGTGTGTGTGTGTGTGTGTGTGTGTGTGTGTGTGTGTGTGTTTTACCGGGGATTGAACCCAAGGACATTCTATCTCCGAGCTACACCTCCAGCCCTGTTTTTTATTCTTTATTTTGAAACAGGGTCTCACTGAGTTACGGATGGCCTCAGTAAGTAGCTGAAGCTGGCTGCGAACCTGAGATCCTCCTGTCTCAGCCTCCCAAGTACTGGGATTATAAACGTGTGCCACCATGCCCGGCTCAGCCCACCTTTAACCCAGCTCCTGAAGTCACTTCTACCTCTTCTATTTGTGCCACACTCAGCTCTTCTCCTAAGCCCAAGGGGTGGACTTTATATCATTGATCTTCTGTATCTTTATTGAGATTCACACACCTGTATCATACAATTCACCCATTTAAAGTGTGTCGGGCTGGGGGTGTAGCTCAGTGGGGGACTGGGGCTCAGGTTTTATCCCCAGCACTGCAAAAGAAAAAACTGTGTGTGTCTGTGTTACATAAGTGTGTCCAGTTAACTGATTTTTAGTATTATTCACAGAACTATGCAATTCTCACCATGATCCAAATTTGGAATATTTTCATCACCCCCAAAAGAAACCCAGTTCTGCTAGGCAATATGACACATGCCCATCTACTTGAACAAGAGGATTGCAAGTTCAAGACCAGCCTGGACAACTTAGACCCTGTCAAAGGCTGAGCCAGGCATGGTGGCGCATGCCTATACCCCCAGTCCTTGGGAGGCTGAGGCAGGAGGATCGCAGGTTTGAGGACAGCCTCAACAGCCTAGTGAGACCCTGTTTCAAAATAAAAAATAAGAAGGGCTTGGGGTAGAATGCCCCTGGGTTCAATCCCCAGCACCACAAGGAAAAAAAAAAAAGACGGGCGGTATAAGTACTGGGTTCAATCGCCAGTCCCACTAAAAAACAAAAAAAAGAAACCCATCCTATTAGCAGTCACATCCCATTCTCCCTCCAGCCCTTGCAACCACTAACTAATAAGCTTCCTATCTCTATGGAGTTGCCTGTTCTGGGCATTTCCTGTGCATGAAATCATGCACTGTGAGGCATTTGTGTCTGGCTTCTTCCAGTGCATTTCAGGGTTTATCCACATCATGGCCATGTTGGTGTTTCGTTGCTTCTTTTCCTCTGGCCTGTCTCCAGAGCCGCTGAAATTATAGGCAGGTACCTCCTTGCCCAGCTGTTCCATTGCTTTTTTTTTTTTTTTTTTGAGGTACCAGGGATTGAACCTAGGAGCATTCTACCTCTGGGCTACACCCCCAGCCCTGTTTTTTGTTCTTTATCTTGACACAGGGTCTCACTAAGTCGCAAAGGGCCTCACTAGCCGAGGCTAGCCGCGAACCCGGATCCTCTGGTCTCAGCCTCCCAAGTACTGGAATTACAAGCGTGCACCACCATGCCTGGCTTGTTCCATTGCTTTTAAGGCTAAATAATACTCCTTATGTGGATGCACCACATTTTGTGCATCCTTTCATTTGTGGATGGACACTTGTGTTCTTTCCATCATTTTTGGAGGATCAAGGGGGTTTATTTTTTTATTTTGAGACAGGGTCCATTTAGGTTGCCCAGGCTGGCCTTGAACTTGTGATCCTTTTGCCTCAGCCTCTCGAGTAGCTGGGATGACAGGTGTTTCCACCTTCTGGCTCTTGTATATAACACTACCATGAACATCACACACAAGTGTTTGTGTAGCTGTAGATTTTCATTTTTCTGGGCAGAGGGTGGAATTTCACCTAAGAGAAGAATTTGCTGGGTCATATGGTAACTCTGCCTTTAATGTTTTGTGGAAGTGCCAAACTGTCTTCCAAATTGGCTATGCCTTTTTACCTCCCCACCTGCAGTGTATGGGACTTAGAAATTCTCCACACCTCCACGGTACTAAATATTTTCCTGTGTGTGTGGTACTGGGGGTTGAACCCAGGGCCTCTGGCATGATAAGCAAGCGCTTTGCCACTGAGTTACAGACCCAGCCTATTTCCGTTTTTTTTTTTTTTTTTCAGTACCGGGGATTGAACGCAGGGGCGTTCTCCACGCTACGCCCCCGGCCCTATTTTTTTTTATATACTTTATTTTGAAACTGGGTCTCACGAAGTTGTGGAAGACCTCGCTAAGGGGAGAGAGAGAGAGAGAGAGAAAGAGAGAGAGCGCGAGAGTGCGCTGAGGCTGGCCGTGAACCCGGATCCTCCCGTCTCCGCCTCCCAAAGTACTGGGATTACAAGCGTGCGCCACCACGCTCAGCCTCTTTTTTTTTCTTCTGCTTTTATCATAGCCATTCCAGTGTGTGTAAAGTGGTATTTCACTGTAGTTTTGATTTACTGTCCCTAATGACTCCTGTTAAGTATCTTTTGTTGTGTTTATTGGCCATTTGTGTATCTTCTTTGGAGAAATGTAGTAATGATAGAGATACACGGGGTATTAGAGATTTGATTTCAACCCAAGGAATGGTTTGGAGTGTTCTTTAAAAGAGAAAAGAAGCTGGGCATGGTGGCACACACTTGTAATCCCAGTACTTGGGAGGCTGAGACCAGAGGATCCGGGTTCGCGGCCAGCCTCAGCTACTTTAGTGAGGCCCTCCACAACTTAGTGAGACCCTGTTTCAAAAATAAAGAATAAAAAATAGGGCTGGGGGTGTAGCCCGGAGGTAGAATGCCCAGGTACCACAAAAAAAAAAAGAGAGAGAGAAAGAGAGAGAGAAAAGAAAAGCTGGGCATGGTGGCGCACATTTGTAATCTCAGTACTTGGGAGGTTGAGACAGGATCACAAGTTCGAGGACAGCCTCAGCAAGTAGTGAAACTCTCATCAACCTAGTGAGACCCAATTTCAAAATAAAAATGAAAAAATAGGGATGGGGGTGTAGCTCGGAGGTAGAATACCATTTGGTTCAATCCCCAGTACCCAAAAAACAAATAAATAAGAAAAGAAGCCAGGCATGCTGTAATCCCAGTACTTGGGAGGCTGAGACAGGAGGATAGAAGGTTCAAGAACAGCCTCAGCAAGTAGTGAGACTCTCAGCAACCTAGCAAGACCCTGTTTCAAAATAAAAATTAAAAAATAGGGATGGGGGTGTAGCTCTGAGGTAGAATGCCCCTGGGTTCAATCTCTAGTAACACAAAAAAAAAAAAAAAGAAAGAGAAAAGAAGCCAGGTGTTGTGCTGCAGGCCTATTATGTGATTTGCAGATGCTTTCCATTCTGAGTTGTGTTTCCAGCTAATTGATGGTGTCATTTGCAGCACAAAAGTTTTTAACTTCAAGAAAGTCTGATTTATTTTTCCTTTGTTTCTCTTGCTTTGGACATCATATCTAAAAAACTGGCCTAGTCCAAGGTCACTGAGACTTCCCCCTATTTTCCTCTGAGAGTCAGTTTTAGCTCTTACATTTAGGCCTCTGATCTATTTTGAGTTAGTTTTTGTGTATGGGATAAGTAAGGATAGAGCACGTAGTTCTGCATGTGGCTGTCCAGTTGTCCCATTTATTGAAAAGACTGTTCTTTCCCCATTGAATTGTCTTGGCACCCTGTCCAAAATCAATTGACCATGAATTCGAGGGTTTATTTCTGGACTCTCAGTTTTACCATCGATGCACATGCCTGTCCTTGTGCTGTGCTGCTCAGTCCTGTACACACAGCTGTGCAATAAGTCTGGAACTGGTGAAATGGGAGGCCTGCAACTTTGTTCCTCTGCCCAAGTGGTTTGGCTGTTCTGGTCCCTGTACTTTCATGTTAATTGTATGACCTGCTTGTTGATTTCTTTGAAGGGAAAATAGGTCAGGATTAGATGAGGACTGCTGTTGAATCTGTACATCAGCTTGGGAAGCATTGCCACCTGCTCAGTGCTAAGCGTTCCCATCTGGGAATGTGTTTATTCAGGTCTTCTTTAAGAATGGCCTGCACAGAGCCTGGCGTGGTGGCACATGCTTGTAATCCTAGTACTTGGGAGGTGGAGACCGGAGGATCCGGGTTTGCGGCCAGACTCAGCTACTTAGTGAGGCCCTCCGCAACTTCGTGAGACCTGGTTTCAAAATAAAGTATAAAAAATAGGGCCGGGGGTGTACCTTAGAGGTAAAACGCCCCTGGGTCCAATCCCCGGTACCGCAAAAAAAAAAAAAAAAGAATGGCCTGCACAACCAGCCATGCATGATGGTACATGCCTGTAATCCCAGTACTTGGGAGATTGAGAGAGGAGGATCGCAGATTCGAGGCCAGCCTCAGCAACATAACAACACCCTATTTCTTTTTCTTTTTTTTTTTTTTGGTACTGGGGATTGAACCCAGGGGTATTTATTCATTTGTACTGAGGATTCAACCCAGGTGCAAGATTGTAACCTCAGTACTTGGGAGGCTGAGGCAGGAGGATCGCAGGTTCAGCTGAGCCAGCCTCAGCAACTTAGTGTAGCCTTCCACAACTTAGTGAGACCCTGTTTCAAAATAAAAAATAAAAATAGGTCTGGAGGTGTGACTCAGAGGTAGAATGCCCCTGGGTTCAATCCCCAGTACCAAAAAAGAAAAAGAATGGCCCACACACCGTCTGTGCATGCCCCAGTCAGCCAGATAGAAATGAGTTACAGCCCCAGACCCTGTACTGGCTACAAACAGTCGCAGGGGTCCTGTACCACCCTGAATGCCCTCTTAGCCTTCATATTTGCCTTTCATGTGGGCCCACATTCAGGTACCCAGAGGTTTCCATGGCGGCCTGTTTGTTACACGGGAAACTTGGGGGCAGCCCAGATCTGTCCCCTGGGGCTGAGTCAGAAAATGAAGCCTCCAGGCTTCTCTGTAACTGTTGAAGAATGAGGCAGCTTTACAGAGAACTACCATCTGGTGGGGAGATGGCTAAGTGCCCAGGGTAGGTGGCCAGCTAGGAGCTGGTCCTGAGCATCCAGGGCCTCTCCCAGCATTTGCATGTCTGAGCCCAGGACCCAGCGCACCGTCACTACCCTGCCCCATATGTGGGAGAATCTTACCCTGAGCATGTGGTTGTGCTGGGGATGGAACCAAGGGCCTCACACATGCAGAGCAAGTGCTAACCACTGAGCTACACCCCCAGCCCCCTGAACATGTGTTGCTAACTGTCAGACTACACAGATAAAGGAATTGAGCACTTTTCATTCACCTCTAGATCTAGCAGACCTGCCAGGCAGCCCTGTGCCAGAGCTACGCTAAAGATCATAGGGAGGGAGGGATGGGGGGCACTGGTGGCCCCTGCCAGGTGCCAAGCAGGAACTCCCAGAGGTCCACCCCCCACGCACCAGGCCCGGGGATGGCCTTGCCCACCATCTGTAGTCATTTGCTGGGTGTTAAATGGAGCCTGACTGGCCTGAGCCTGTGAACTTGTCCCAGCAGCCACCAGGCCCATCTGAAGAAGAGACAGGTTGCAAAGATTAGGGTATGCCAGATGAGCCAGACCCCAGGCACCTGGCCTCCCTGAAGTCCCAGCAGGCCACAGCCTGTCAGTCAGGATTAGCACAGGGATCCCCACTGGTCCTCAGTAAATATTCATGCCACCCTGCACCCTGGGACCCCCAGGGTTCTGCCTGCCTCTGCTGGCTGCCCGCAGCCCTCTGTGGGTGGAACACAGGGTGGTACCCCAGGAGGCCGGAGCTACCAGGGAGCTGGAACCTAGCCATGGACACCATCAGCTGCCCTTTCTGGTGGTGCCTGTTGACCCTGCCTGGCCTGTGCCTGCCAGAAACCTGGCCAGGGGCCAGAGATGTTGCAGGCCCAGCAGTCTCACTTGTGAGAGAAGCCACCAGGGTCCCTGACTACAGAGTGTGTGGACAAGCAACAGTGGCTTGGTGCTGTGGAGGAGGGGGACAGGGCCACATGGTGAGGGGGAGGGCCAGCAGAGCACGGCGGGCCTTCCACAGGTACAGAAGCAGTCTGAAGAAACGGCCAGACTGAGGTCCCCACTGAGTGCTGGGGCCCATCCCACTCATGGATGTCTCTGGAGGAGGCAGTGGTGGTGCCACCTGTCCCTCCAGCCCCAGCACTGATGGCGCCTCTCTCTCCACAGGCTACAGCATGTTTGCGCTGGGCATCGGGACCTTGCTCTTTGGCTACTGGAGCATGATGAAGTGGAATCGGGAGCGCAGGTAGACCTCCTGCCAGGGTTGGTGGGCCTTTCAGACACGGCAGCATCTGAGCACGCCTCGCCCCCAGTACAGACCCCAGGAGTGCAAGTTCTGACCCTCAGGACCTGGTGTTCAGCTCCCAGGCCGAGGGCAGCTGGAACCCACCCTCAGCAGGGTTGTACGTTTGTTTTTTGTGGTACTGGGGATTGAACCCAGGGGCATTCTTCCTCCAAGTTACACCCCCAGCCCTATTTTTTAATTTTTATTTTGAAACAGGGTCTCGCTAGGTTAATGAGAGTCTGTCTCAGCCTCCCAAGTACTGGGATTACAAGTGTGCGCCACTACGTTCGGCTCAGCCTAAGCAATTTATCAAGGCTCTATTTCAAAATAAAAATAAGAAGGGCTGGGGGTGTAGCTCAGAAGTAAAACAACCCCAGGTTCAGTCCCCGCCAGTAAAAAAAAAAAATTGACCATGGGAGGCAGTGCCACACAGGACCAGAGAGACCATGGTTAGGTGAGGGGTCAGTGCTAGAGAGGCCACTCCCTGAGTCATGTCACTGAGTACCTTTCTCCTCCAAGCTCTGTCTGATGGGATCTTGGAAACCGCCAGGAAGCAGGGAGGAAAAAAAGGATGTATGGCCAACTCCCCAGGCCTGACACCTGCGGTTATTTTGAGATGAAGGGGACCTGGTTTATAAGGCCCAGAACCCTGTGATGAATGTGTCCCCCTCTTCCACTGTGATAATCAGGCAGGGCTATTTTTAGGATTAAAAAAAAAGTTTTTAATTGAAAAGAAAGTGTGAAGTCCCAGCGGCTGTCAGATGCCTCCCCTCCTGCTGGCTCCTGGTGAACCCAGGCCTCTGCACCATCCTCCAAGCTGCCCCCCTCCCCACACAGCACACTGGGTGTTGACCATGCTGTCTACACCACCACCCTCCCGCCTCACTGACCTCGTGTGGATTCGGGTTTCACAGGCGCCTGCAGATTGAGGACCTGGAAGCCCGCATTGCGCTGATGCCGCTGTTCCAGGCTGAGCGGGACCGCAGGTAGGGCGCGGGCCGGGCTTGGGAAGCCATGGGGCCTTCCCCACCTCAGGCATTCCTGGAGCACAAAGCCGCCCTCACCCTTGGAGAGGACTGGAGACCTCACAGGGAAGAGCCAGAGGGCTTCCTGGAGGAAGGGGCCTTGGGACTGGGGCAGGACACAGGGTAGGAGTTTGCCACGGGAAGGGTAGCAAGCATTTCAGCAGGGCCCCCACTGCCTACCCCATCCCTCTAGGATCTTGCAGATACTGCGGGAGAACCTGGAGGAGGAAGCCATCATTATGAAGGATGTGCCCGACTGGAAGGTAGGTCCCCGAGGCTTCACGCAGCCTTCTGCAGAAAACCGGGAAGGGGGTGAGGCGGCCAGCCTGGGGGCTGACTGTGGGGCCGTGCCCCTCCATCCCCTTTCCCCGCAGGTGGGAGAGTCTGTGTTCCACACCACGCGCTGGGTGCCGCCACTGGTGGGCGAGCTGTACGGGCTGCGCACCATGGAGGAGGTGCTCAACGCCAACTACGGCTTCATGAACTACACATAGGCGCTACCCGCACTGAGCCTCCCCGTCGGAAAAATAAACGCTCTGGAGACCTGGCCTGTGTGTGTCCTGGGGTGGGGGGTCTGCAGGTGGAACCTCCAGCAGGAGCTTTCTGCCTGTCTCCTCCAAGTCAGTCCAGCTCTGGGTCGACCCACTTTTCCCGCCCTTCCTCCTCCACCGAGACCTGGGGAGGGAGGAGGGTGACTGGACAGGGTGCCTCCTAGGCCAGCATCCCGCTGCAGTAACGACCGGCCAGTCGCCGCCTTTCCGGACTCAGTTTCTGGCCACCGGCAGCTCCGCTGGGACACGAGAGGGTTAAGCTTGATCGCGCTCGCCGACCAGTAGACGCGGGCAGCGCCTTCGCGGCGTGTCCTGATTGGCGGGCGCTCTGGGTGGGCGGGCGGGGGCGGGCCCTCTCCCAACCTGGATGCTCTTAAAAGGCTGTGGCGGCGCAGGGTCGTGCTGCGCACACCCGCTCGCCTTGACCATGAGCAGCGCGGTCGGCCCAGACCCGGCGGAGGCGCCCGAGGAGCGGCGTTTCCTCAGGTCAGCCGGGGAGGCTTGATGGGGTCCCAGGGACTCAGGCAGGGGGACATCCCTTAGGGGATCGCGGGAACGGAGGCGGGGTGTGGCTGGGACTGCCTGAGGATGGAGCACCCCCCATCTGTCTGCTTCCCAGGCTGTGTTGTCAGGGAAACTGCATCGGAGGCAGGCCTGCCCCTCCTGCGTGTTTCGTCAGCCCGCCCACCCCCAGCCTAGTCAGGGCTCACCTCTCCAGCCCCGGCCCCCATCTTGGGGTCCCTCTCTCAGAAGAGTGGGGCCAAGTTCCTCAGAGGCTCCTTGGTGGTCCACCCCGCTACCAGCCCAGAAGAGGAAATGGGCCTGGGGAGAGAATTTGCTCCGGGGCTGGTGAGTTCAGGGTCAGAGTGGCTCCCACGCTGTCTCCCACCTCGCCCTGTGTCTTCTGAGCCCTTGTGAGGTGGGACACTGTTCACCCAAGACCTGACCAGCCGCCTCTGCCCACTGTCCTCTCAGCGCCTCTTCTCAGTGACTGGCTGACATCCAGGTCCCGCCTAGCAGAGGGTGTTGTGAGCTGGGGCTGTGACTTCACCTGATGTGGGGGTCCGGACACCAACAGAGGAGAGAGGGGGTGGGACACAGGCACGGGGGTGGGTGCTGGTGGGCAGGTGAGGAGTTTGAGTATTCTCTGAACACTGGGGAGCCAGAAGGTGGTTTGCAGGGGCGGTGATGCGATCGTGTTCAGGTTTTCAAAGCCTCTGCAGTTTGGCAGGTGTTGAAGAGTTGTGTGTGGGAAGGAGAGGCACAAGGCTGCCTATCAGGCGGCCAGGTAAGCAGTAATGGTTGGCTGGTGGGCAGAGGTGTGGCAGGAAGCAGAGGAAAGAGCAGAGGGCATCCAGAATGGCACCCTGGCCTCAAGGCTTCACACCCCTCCTGGGAGCATTTTGGGACGGTCAGGCCCCGCTCCCTTTGGACTCAGGACACCTCAGTCCTTCAGGATCGGGTAGGGACACCCCAGAGTCTCCCAACCACTCCCGTGGGAACTGAGGTTGAGGGAACAAGAGGCATGCACATGCCGAGCCCCCAGAGCCCCCAGCTGCAGGTGGCCTTGCCGTGCCTCCCCGCCCCACCAGGCTCAGATTCCCACTCACCCTGTCCAGTACAGCTGCCACCCCCACCTGAGGCTACTAGCCAGGACCACCCTCTGCCCCCAGCGTCCTTATCACCACTATCATGACCAGTTAGGAGGAAGATAAAGTCCCAGATGACTGCCAGAAGCCCAAACTTTGGGACAGGAGAAGAGAGGGATAGGTGCCTCCTACCCTCCTCTTCCTTCCCCATCTCCTGTGGGGGTGGAAGACAGACCTGTCAAGATGATGGTGGGGAGTGAGCCATGCTCCCAGCCCCCGGGTTCCTCGCCTGAACTTGAGCACACTGTCTCAGACATGCTTTCTTGGGGCTGGACTGCCCACCGGGGCACCCTCTTCTGGCTGCAACATGAGCTCCTCCTCCCTGACTCCTTCCATTTCTCCCTCCATTGGCCAGGCATGTGACTTCCCTCACCTGTCTCCCCCATCTTCATGGGCCCCCTGAAGTGTCTTCCTGACAGTCTTTCTCAGTCTAGCATTGAGTCCCTGACTGCCCTGTCCCCTCCTTTGCTGGCTCTGTGCAAGCTCCACTTCAGCCCCTCAAACATGCCAGGCTGTTCCCACCACGGGGCCATGGGCTTCACTGCCCTTGCCACTTGTACCACTTCCCATGATGCTCCAGGCCTCCTCCAGGAAGCCCCTGACCCCCACCCCATCACAGCCCTGCCCTGCCTGCCATGCCCATGCCCAGCAGGAGGGGAAGGAGTCCTGCCCAGTGACTAACTCTGATACTGGGGAAAGGAACATCTTCCATGCCATCCCTCCCTCTCCTTGGGAGCTCCTCAGCAGGGTGGGCTTGGCCCCTCCACTAAGAAGGACTCAGCACTTGCTTTGATCTGCCATCACCATCTTTAAATTCCTAATTTTATTTTTGGTACTGGGGATTAAACCCAGAGGCATTACTACCTCTGAGTTACACCAGCAACCATATTTTTTATCTTTTTTTTTTTTTGCGGTACTGGGGATTGAACCCAGGGGCATTCTACCTCCGAGCTACACCCCCAGCCCTATTTTTTATCCTTTATTTTGAAACAGGGTCTCACGAATTTGTGGAGGGCCTCACTAAGTAGCTGAGGCTGGCCGCGAACCCGGATCCTCCTGTCTCAGCCTCCCTAGTACTGGGATTACAAGCGTGCACCACCACACCCGGCCCAGCAACCATATTTTATTTTTTTATTTTGAGACTGGGTCTTGCTAAATTGCTGAGGCTGGCCTCAACCTGTGAATCTCCTGTCTCAGCCTCCCAAGAACTGGGATTACAGGTGTACGCCACCACGCCCAGCTCAATTCCTAGTTTTTTTTTTTTTTTTTT
>PVJS01050200.1:0-14403 GCA_004027185.1 Glis glis | reverse complement strand
GTGTGTGTGTGTGTGTGTGTGTGTGTGTGTGTGTGTGTGTGTTACTAGGGATTGAATCCAGGGGCATTCTACCTCCGAGCTACACCCCCAGCCCTATTTTATTTTTTATTTGGAAACGGGGTCTCACTAAATTGCTGAGGCTGACTGCAAACCTGCAATCCTCCTGTCTCTGCCTCCTAAATACTGGAATTACAGATTTGCACCACCACACCTGACCTACATCACAGCTTCTTTTTTCTTTTCTTTTTTTTTTTGCGGTACTGGGACTGAACCCAGGGGCATTCTACCTCCGAGCTACACCCCCAGCCCTATTTTTTATTCTTTATTTTGAAACCGGGTCTCACTAAGTTGTGGAGGGCCTCACTAATTAGCTGAGGCTGGCCGTAAACCCAGATCCTCCGGTCTCAGCCTCCCAAGTACTGGGATTACAAGTGTGCACCACCACACCTGGCTGCATCACAGCTTCTTTATGTGTTGAAATGATACTATTTTGGACACAATAGATTAAAGAAAATATAACTAAAATTAATTTCACTTGTTTCTTTTCAACAAGGCAACTACAATATTTTACATCTGTTGCTTCCATTATAGTTCTAATGGACAGGTTGGCCTAACCTAGGGATTGGCAAGCTACACCCTATAGGCCAAATCTAGCCCACCTTCCGCTTTTTTTTTTTTTTTCCTGGTACTGGGGATTGAACCCAGGGGCATTTTACCTCCAAGCTACATCCTCAGCCCTATTTTTTTATTTTATTTTGAATCAGGGTCTCACTAGGTTGATGAAAGTCTCACTATTTGCTGAGGCTGTCCTTGAACCTGTGATCCTCCTGAATCTCAGCCTCCCAAGTACTGGGATTACAGGTGTGGGCCACCATACCCGGCTCACCATCCACTTTTTTTGTGTGTGTGGTACTGGGAATTCAACCCAGAGGCATTCTACCTCCGAGCTACACCCCCAGACCAATTTTATTTCTTATTTGGAAACAGGGTCTCACTAGGTTGCTGAGAGCCTCACTAAATTGCTGAGGCTGCCCTCGAACCTGCGATCCTCCTGTCTCAGCCTCCCAAGTACTGGGATTACAAGTGTGAGCCACCATGCCCAGCTCACCATTCACTTTTTTAAGGCTCAAAACCAAGAATGGCTTTTACATTTTTGAATGATCATAAAAGTACCAACATAAATGTCTTGATCTTTCCTGTTGGGCTGCAGAACCTAAAATATTTACTACCTGGCCCTTTAAGAAAAACTTTTCCAGCTTTGCACAGTGGCAGTATAGTAGCCAGTGAGGCTCATCTGGAGTGCAATTATTGCTAATTGAAATTTTTTCCCAATACCCTGCCATGATGACTTGCAATATAGTCGACATTGGCAGTTTTTTTGTTGTTTTTTTTTTTTTTGGCGGTACTAGGGATTTAAGCCAGGGGCATTCTACCTCCGAGCTACACCCCCCAGCCCTATTTTTTTATTCTTTTAATTTGAAACAGGGTCTCACAAAGTTGCGGAGGGTCTCACTAAGTAGCTGAGGCTGGCCGCGAACCCGGATCCTCTGGTCTCAGCCTCCCAAGTACTAGGATTACAAGGGTGCGCCACCACGCCCAGCTCCACATTGGCAGTTTTTGACAGTCTCTACAGAAAAAAAAGAAAGACTTTTGCAGCCAGTGTGGTGGCACACCTATAATCCTAGGCTGAGACAGGAGGATCACAGGTTCAAGGCCAGCCTCAGCAACTCAGCGAGATTGTTTCGAATTTTTAAAAAATAATAAACCGGGCATGGTGGCGCACACCTGTAATCCCAGTACTTGGGAGGCTGAGATAGGAGGATGGGGTTCATGGCCAGCCTTAGCTACTTAGTTTCAAAATAAAAAAACAGGGCTGGGGGTGTAGCCTGGAGGTAGAATGCCCCTGGGTTCAATCCCCAGTAGCACAAAAAATAAATAAATAATAAGCCAGGCTTGGTGGCACATGCTTGTAATCCCAGTACTTGGGAGGTTGTGACAGGAGGATCGCAGGTTCGCAGACAGCCTCAGCTACTTAGTGAGGCCCTCCGCAATTTGGTGAGACCCTGTTTCAAAATAAAGAGTAAAAAAAAAATAGAGCTGGAGCTTGGAACCCCACCCTATGGACCCAGCAGTGCACACTGGTGAGGGCAAAATGAGACCAGGAAGCCATGGGAAAGATCAAGGCCAACTTCATGACCAGAGGGGAAAACAGGCCTACAGAAAGAAGAGACCTAGCCAGAGTCCCAGGTAAAACAGGGGAGACCTGAGAGAAGAATGCAGTTCCAACAGGCTCCCTCCACAGACAGGCAGGAGGGTGAGACATCCAGCAGGCTGACACCCACCTGGACGCTGGAGACCACACCCAGGCTGGAAAGCCAAGAACCTCCTCGCGCTGACCACGGCCGGCCTCCCTCTCTGCTCCGGTCCTCAGCAGGCACCTCACAGGGGACCCTCCACCTACTCTCTCTTGCTGAGTAATCAAACCCACTCCCATAACTTCAGCGACCACCTCCATATAGCCGATCCCCAGCCCTCACCCTCTCCTGAGTGCACAACAGCACCTCCTACTGCCTGAGTGGGCCACTCCACCTGAGAACCACACTGCACCTCCAGCTCCACCTCTACAAGGTCAAGTGTACCATAGTAATTTCACCCCTCCCCGTCCCCCAAATCTATTCCAAATCTGTTCTTCTCGATCTCTATTATAGGCACCCAGGGTTCCTCAACCCCACCTCCGTTCAGCCACAACACCCTCTCCCAAGTGTCTCCCACACTGGGCTGAAGTGAAGACCTTTACGGCAATCTACCTTCACTACTTCCATGGCCTCTGCTAGATCTGATATTCTTGAAAAACAAGTCTGATAAGTCTAAAAAGCTAAGTATAAGCTGGGTGTGGTGGTGCACGTTTGTAATCCCAGTGTTTGGGAGGCTGAAACAGGAGAATCGCAGGTTCATGATCAGCCTCAGCAACTTAGTGAGGCCCCCCACAACCTAGTGAGACCCTGTTTCAAAATAAAACATAAAATAGGGCTGGGGTACTGTAGCTCAGAGGTAGAATGCCCCGGGGTTCAATCCCCAATACCCCCCACACACACACACAAAATAAAATAAAAATACATAAAAATAAAAATAAATAAAAATAAAAATAAGCCGGGTGTGGTGGCGCATACTTGTAATCCCAGTACTTGGGAAGCTGAGACAGGAGGAACACAGGTTCGAGGACAGCTTCAGTAACTTAGTGAGGCCCTCCACAACCTGTTTCAAAATAAAGAATAAAAAATAGGGCTGGGGGTGTAGCTCAGAGGTAGAATGCCCCTGGGTTCAATCTCCAGTACTGCAAAAAAATTAATTAATTAATTAATTAATTAATCAAGTTAAAAAATAGGGCTGGGGGTATAGTTCAGAGGTAGAATGCCCCTGGTTTCAATCCCCAGTACCACACACACACACACATACACACACACACACACACACACACAAAAAGCTCAGTATAAAAAATAACTAAAAGGCCTTCTTAACACATGAGATTAAAACTACCAACTACACAGAAAAACGGAGATTTAACTGCATTCACTGTATTTTATGATTTGGTTCTGGGGACTGACGTTCTCTATCACTGAGCTACAGCTACAGTCCCAATTGCATTGACTTTAAAACTACCATACAAAAAAAGAAAAATGACAGAGAGACGAGTGAAGCCTAGAGCGGGGCGCACGCCTTCAACGCCAATACTTGGGAGACTGAGAAAGGAAAAGGAGGAAAGCAAGTTCAAGGCCAGTGTACGGTAACTTAGCAAGACCTTGTTTCGAAATAAGAAATAAAATAGGGCTGGGGGTGTAGCTCAGTAGTAGAAATGCCCCTGGGTTCAATCCCCAGTACCACCAAAAGGGGGGGAGGGGGAAAGGAGTGACCTGTGGAAAAAATATTGGCCATATAGGACGGACATCAGATTACCATATGGGGGGACTCTGGATCACAGGCCCAATCCTACAGCTGCCTGGTTTTTCTATAAATAAAGTTCTATTAGAACACAGCCATACCCATTAGTTTATGTACTGTCTACAGCTCACTTTGCACCAGGACAACAAAGCTGCACAGTTGCCACTGAGACCATAGAGCCCACGAAGGCTAAAATATTACCATCTGGTCTTTCATAGAAAGTTTGTGGGCCCCTATGACCCAAAGCATACACAGAAAGCTCCTACAGATCAATGTGCAGGGGGAAAAACCCAACAGACAAATGGGCACACAAAATAAGCAATCCACAAGAGAAACAAAAATACTCAATAAACATTACAAAGGAGCCAGGCATGGTGGCGCACTCCTGTAATCCCAGTACTTGGGAGGCTGAGACAGGAGAATAGCAGATTCACAGACAGCCCCAGCAAGTAGTAAGACTCTCATCAACCTAGCAAGACCCTGTTTCAAAATAAAATTAAAATTAAAATTAAAATAAAAAAAAATAGGGATGGAGGTGTATTTCGGAGGTAGAATGCCCCTGGGTTCCACCCCCAGTACCACACACACACACAAAAAAAATTTACAAAGAGAGGGTTAACCTCACTGGTAATCTGGGAAATTATTAAAGAATTAAATCAGCCGGGTGTGGTGGCGCACGCTTGTCATCCCAGTACTTGGGAGGCTGAGACAGGAGGATCACAGGTTCGCAGCCAGCCTCAGCTATTTAGTGAGGCCCTCTGCAACTTAGCAAGACCCTGTTTAAAAATAAAGAATAAAACATAAGGCTGGGGGGTATAGCTCGGAGGTAGAATGTTCTGAATTAAATTAGTCAGGCAAAATGGCACACACCTGTAATCCCAGTACTTGGGAGGCTGAGACAAAAGGATTGCAGGTTCAGGACAACCTCAACGACATAGCAAGACTCTCAGCAACCTAGTGAGAACCTGTCTCAAAATATAAAATAAGGCTGGGCGTGGTGGCTCATGCTTGTAATCTCAGTACTTTGGGAGGCTGAGACAGGAGGATCGCAGGTTCGCAGCCAGCCTCAGCAACTTAATAAGGCCCTCTGCAACTTAGTGAGACCCTGTTTCAAAATAAAGAATAAAAAATAGGGCTGGGGGTGTAGCTCTGAGGTAGAACGCCCCTGGGTTCTATCCCCAAATACCACCAAAACAAAAAACAAAGAATTAAATCATTCGATAATATCCACTCTTAGAAATGTTATGACACAGCCTTTTTTGGAAGGCAATTTGGTGGTATCTATAAAAAACGTAATGCGATTGATGTCAACCCAGCCATTCTATTTTTAGGTATCTGCCCTAGAGAAATACTTGCATTTGTGCACGCACGCACACACACACCCAAAAGCATTTATAAAGCTGTATGCTGAAGCACTCACTATTTATAACAGCAAAACTCATCGGTAACCTTGATATCCACCAACAAGGGAATGGATAGAATTACAACACATCCCTAATGGTCCAGTATGCAAAATGATTGCAGTATATTGATATGTAACATCATGGAAAGAGCTCTGAGATACTGTTAAGCAGGAAAATAAAACACTGCAGAGCAGACAGCCATGGTGGCACATGCCTGTCATCCCAGAACTCAGGAGGCTGAGGAAGGAGGATCCCAAGTTCAAGGCCAGCCTGGGCAACTTAGCGAAATCCTGTCTCAAAATAAAAAGGGCTGGGGATGTAGCTCAGCAGAAGAGAACCCCTGGGTTCAATCCCTAGTACTGCAAAACAACAACAACAACAAAACATTGCAGAGCAAAAATAGTTCAGGCTGCTGAGCGTGGTGGAGCACACTTGTAATCCCAGTACTTGGGAGGCTGAGACAGGAGGATCGCAGGTTCACGGCCAGCCTCAGCTACTTAGTGAGGCCCTCCGCAACTTAGTGAGACCTGGTTTCAAAATAAAGAATAAAAAATAGGGCCGGGGGTGTAGCTTGGAAGTAAAACGCCCCTGGGTTCAATCCCCGGTACCGCGCAAAAAAAAAAAAAAATAGGGCTGAGGGTGTAGCTCGGAGGTAGAACGCCCCTGGGTTCAATCTCCAGTACCGCAAAAATAAATAAAATAAAATCGGGCTGGGGCTGTAGTTTGGAGGTAGAATGCCCCTGAGTCCAATCCCTAGTACCACAAAAAAAAAAGTTCAGGTTAAAATTGGTTTAAATGTATACCTGTGTCCATACATACACAGAGAAATGCACAGAAGGACTGAAGGAAAATTCCATCCTGTGAACAGGGGCCTGGGACTGCAGGACAGGGATGACAGATAATACCAGACTGTCATTTATTACTTAGCCCAGACCACTCTGAATTCCCGTAGCGAGGACAGGACAAGAAACTCCTCTGCCCTAAATCAGCACTCACAAGGCCCCTTCTGCACCATAACCATCGACACTACTGTCCCCGGGATGCGCTCAAGGGATGGCCACCAGAGGCCTGAATAGGAGTGGGGAAAGAACAGTGGCTTAAGAATCCTGGCTCTGTCCCTGCACCGGGCAAGGAGCTTCCCTTCTCCAGGTTTCAGTCTCCTCACTGGTAAGAGGAAGTGGGGAGATTAGCTGATCTCCAAGTCCTTCCAGGCCTGATGCCACAATACAGGCCCTGGAAAAGGTCTCTGTGCCTCACCAGGGAAGAACAAACAAAACCCACAGCTGAGGAAATAAAGCTCAAATCAGAACGCTCAGAGGAATGTCTGCGGGAAGATGACATCCCCAGAGCAAAAGCAGGGCGGCCTCCCTGGGCTCGGTGTCCGCGCCTGTTAACCAGGGGGTGGCCGTGGTGATCGCTGATGTGTCTTCCAGCCTGGACAGTCTAAAATAAGCTCAGGGCAGGGAGGGGCGGCAGGAAGCAGGGGCTGGGGGGACTGATGGGAACCGATTGGCCGAGGTCTTCTAATGGAGCCCTGAGGATGAGAGCAAGAGGCTGGGGGAGGGCCGGATGCCGAGCAGCAGCAAAGCTGTTGGCAACAGCCCCGAGTCTCCCTCCTTGCCTTTCAAGAGCAGTTTCTTCCTGAAAGATCCCAGGAGGTAGAAGGCTGGGCTAATCTCTCCCAGCACAAATAACCCCACTCATTATTTCAGAAACTACCATTCCAGTTGTGCCCTGGAGGTCTCAGGCCTGTTTCAAACCCACAATTCAACTCTGAATACAGAGAAAGAGTACAGTACTTTAAAGGTTCCTCTCCCCTTGAATCCAATTAATAATCAACAGACTTCTTTTAACAGTATCCACTCCAACATGCAAAACCCACTCTAGTAAGAATCAGCCAATGTGGTGTAAACACCTAATTTACCAATTTTGGCAGATGCTTAGGATAACCAGGAAACTTAAAAACCTCTCTCAAAACAGCCCTTGTAAAGCCCAGAAGCTTCCTAAATCAAAGCTGACTCTTCCCTGGGCAGTATTTTTCAACTTGTTAAATTGTAAGAAGAAAATAGTTGAATAAAATATCATTCTTGCTTTTCACAACAGCTCCATTAGGTAAGGAAGCCAGGGATTGCTAGAACCAATTTACAGAGTAGGAAATTAAAATATATGGAGGTAAAGGGACTTGTTCAAGGTCACACTGCCAACAAGCAACAGCAAAGACTAGAAAAAGTCTCCACTCCTAGTCACCACATAAACTGCTTCCCAGAAAAAAAGGCATCCAGACCAGAGAAGGGAATCAAAATTTTCTCCCTTTTTAAAAGCCCACCCACAGCCCAGTGGGGTGGCATACACCTGTACTCCCAGTACTTGGGAGGCCGAGACAGGAGGCTCACAGGTTCATGGCCAGCCTCAGCAACTTAGTGAGGCCCTCTGCAACGTAGTGAGACCCTGTTTCAAAATAAAAAATAAAATAGGGCTGAGGGTATAGCATGTAGCTCAGAGGTAGAACGCCCCTGAGTTCAATTCCCAGTACCACACAAAAAACATAGGGGGGCTGGGAGTGTAGTTTGAAGGTAGAATACCCCTGGGTTCAATCCCCAGTACAAAAGCCAAAAAAAAAAGTCCACCCCACACCCTCCAGAGCACCTGGGGCGTTCCGCCTGTGCCAGGCCAACCTGTCTCTAGGCCCTTGGTGTCCTTACCTGAGGCCTTGAGAGTTCGGTTAAGCTTCTCGGCCTGCTGGCTGTGGGAAACCTGACCTCAGAGAAAGGCACCCTCCCAGCCATAACCCCTGCCCTACCATCCCATTCCGGTCATCCCTGTAAACAAGTCAGACCCTGCTCCCACTTCAGTGGCATTAAAAACAGCCAGGCCAGAGCACTTCAAAGCAATGTTTTCTGTCCAAGGGGTTCTTTCTGAAAGGAGTAGCTACAACTAGGTCACACTGCACTGGAATGTGAAGGGAGCTCCCCTGGCCTGCTTCAAGGGGTTGAGAGAAAGCTCCAATCCAGGAGGATGGAGACTGGGGGAGAGGGTGCACAGGGTGGCAGGTCCAACCCCAGGAGGTGAGAATGGGCTCGGAATCCTCAGTGCCAGGGGCTTGGATGCAGTGGGGGGGGGGGGGGCAAGGGCCGGTGGTCTGCAGCCAAACCTTGAGGACCTTTTACTATCACAAATTCCCCTCTCCTCAGTCACTCCAGGGTGGGGGCCCAGGGCTGTGTTGTTGATGTCTGTGTGGCTCCTGCAGGTTTGGGTGCCATTAAACTAGTCCGAAGCCCTCTATTGACAGTTAGGAAAGGGAGGAGTGAAACCAACTTTCCCCAGGACCCACAGGTCTCCACTCTCCTGGGTCAGCGACCAGAACTGGGAGGGTAGGGAAGGGAGAGCAACCCCCAGCCCTCCCCTCAACAAAAGCCCTCGGCTTAAGTTCAAGAGCAAGATCCTCCTCCCCAGACTTGGAGACCCTCCACCTCTCTCCAGTCCCTGATGGTAAGTAACAACGACTTAGAAGAAGGGCAGGCTGGGTCCCACAAGCCACAAGTCCACGGTCCAGCCAGACAGGCCACTCTCCTGGCCACTCTGCAGGACAAGTCTGAGACGGGTCCCAAGACGGGGGGGGGGGAGGGGGGTCCTGCCAAGTAGCAAGCAATGCCCAAGCGCTTTGTTCCTAACTAAAAGAAACCAGGCATTTTTGAGTCACCCAAAAAGCATGAATCACACGGCAGGGCTATGGGAATGGGAAAGGATGTTATTTTTCGGCATACTTGAGGATTTTCCCTTTGTCCCGACTCTGTCAATCCTCCCCCGCCCCCCCATCCCCATCCCCATCCCCCAGCACTCACGCACATCTTTTCTGCTCCATTTTTATTTTCCCCGTGGCCTTCCGAGGCGCCCGGCCCGCCCGGGGCGCGTTTCCCGGAGGCCCGGGCTCTGGGTCCGCGCCCCCGGTCGCTCACCTGTGTCAGGTCCTCGTCGTTGAGCAGATGCGACTCCCGGGGCTTGAAGCAGTTCTGACACTTGCTCTTGTTGAAGATGTTGGCCTGGAATTTCCTGCACGGGTTCTCCTTGGCCGCCGACATGGCCGGCGCGGCGGCGGCGGCGCAGGCCCGGCCCGCGCGCTCCCGGCGGGCTCGGGGCTCAGCGCGGCCGCCGCCGCATTCCCTGCCGGCCGCCGCAGGCCCGGCCCGGCCTCTCCCGCGGGCCGCCTCGCCGCTCGCCGAGGCTGCCGCGATGCCGGGCCTCACAGCGCGCGCGCCGCCCCGCGCCCGCCCGCACCGCCGCCGCCCGGCCGCCGCGGGCCCATGGACGCGGCCCGGGCCCCCGCCTCGCGCCGCGGCCGCCTCCCAGGCGCCGGTTGCCGCCGGCCCTCTAGTCCCGCCGCCGCCGCTGTCCTGGGCGCCCGCGGCCGCTGCGATCGGGAGCGGAGCGCCTCGCGCACTCGGGGCGGGGCGGGGCGGGGCGGGGCGGGGCGGGCGGGCCGCGTGGGCGGGGCCGCGCCGGCGCGACGGACAGCCGCGGCGGCCAATGGCGGCCGCGCGCTCGCGCTAACAAAGAAACCCCAGGGCCAATGGGCGCCGGGGACGGGGCTGAGGCGGCCGGGCTCAAGGTAACTTGTGCGGCGCTGGAAGGTGGGGCGCCGGCCTGGGACGTTCAGGTTTGGTGGACGCGCCAAGGCCGCCGGCCTGACAGCTGCGGGGGCGGGCGGGGCCCACCTCTGGCGGCTCTCCGCCAGCCCAGTCTGACCTTCTCTCCAAGCGCCCAGCCTGCGGATTCGTTTAGCACCTACTGTGTGCCAGGCCCGACGATCTTGCTCCTATTTAGCATTATTAATAAGGGCTAGGTACCGTTCCAAGGGCTCTAAACATTTTAATTTTTTTTTTTTGTGGTACTGGGGATTGAACCCAGGGGTGTTCTACCTCTGAGCAACACCCCCGGCCCTATTTTTTATCCTTTATTTTGAAACCGGGTCTCACGAAGTTACGGAGAGCCTCACTAAGTAGCTGAGGCTGGCCGCGAACCAGGATCCTGCGGTCTTAGCCTCCCAAGTACTGGGATTACAAGCGTGTGCCACCACGCCCGCTCGCTCTAAACATTTTAGCTCAATAAAGTTTCACAAATTCGCCAGGCGTGGTAGTGCACACCTGTAATCCCAGTAGTTGGGAGGCTGAGACAGGAGGACCTGAGATTCGAGGCCAACCTCAGCAATTTAGCAAGATGCTCAGCAACTTAGCGAGACCCTGTTTCAAAATAAAAAAAAAATTTTAAAAGGATGGCAGGTGAGCTGGGCGTGGCGGTGCACAACAGTAATCCCAGTATTTGGGAGGCTGAGACAGTAAGATCACAGGTTCGAGGACAGCCTCAGTAATTTAGTGAGACCCTCAAGCAACTTAGTGAGACCGTTTCTTTTTTTTTTTTTTTTTTTACTTTTTTTTTGTGTACTTGAACCTGCGATCCTCCTGTCTCAGCCTCCTAAGTACTGGGATTACAAGCATGTGCCACCACACCGGAATGTGAGACCGTTTCAAAATAAAAAATAAAATAGGGCTGGGTTTGTAGCTCAGAGGTAGAATGCCCCTGGGTTCAATCCCCAGTACCAATAAATAAAAAAATAAAAAGCGCTGGGGGTGTCACTCAGTGATAGAATACACCTGAGTTCAATTCCTAGTACCAAAAAAAAAAAAAAAGCAAAGTTTCACAAGCTCTCCAGGATCATTCCCATTTTACATATGAGGAAACTGAGGTGCAGAAGTTGAGTCATTGGAGGTGGTGTTTCCAGGGATGACTAAGAGAAGATGTCAGCAGCCTGAAGGAGCCGGCAGTTCTATTACAGGAGATTAGTGATCGCGGACTCTGCCAGGTCCTGAGCGAGGCACACTCTCCTTCATCACAAGCTTGAGGAAATTAATGCTCAGACACGGAGGAATGCATGCAGGGTCTCTGGACGGGCCGATCTATCACTCCAGTTGTCCAGTTTTCTGGCCAAAAGACAACCTGGAGAGCGCTGTTAAGGCACAGGAAGAAGGGCATAGAATTCAGGGCAAGGGGGACGTACTCTTTAGGAAAATTAGGGTGGCTTCCAGGAGCAGAGGGGTGGATTTAAGTAGACAGTGAGAGGTTCTGTACAGCTGGAAGTGGAGGTAGGGGAAGAAGGAACAAGAAGAAAGAGGCGGAGACAGGAGGATAGCAGATTGCAGGCCAGCCTCACCAATTTAGCAAGGCCCTCAGAAACTTAGTGAGACCTTGTTTTAAAATAAGAAATTGGCCAGGTGTGGTGGTGTATACCCATAATTCAGTACTTGGAAGGCTGAGACAGGAGGATCCCAGGTTCGAGGACAACCTCAGCAAGTAGTGAGACTTTCATTAATCTGATGAGACCGTTTCAAAATAAAAATAAGAAATAGGGCCGGGCGTGGTGGCGCACACTTGTAATCCCAGTACTTGGGAGGCTGAGACTGGAGGATCCGGGTTCGCGGCTAGCCTCAGCTATTAGTGAGGCCCTCCACAACTTAGACCCTGTTTCAAAATAAAGAATAAAAAATAAGGCTAGTGGGGGAGCTCAGAGGTAGAATGCCCCTGGCTTCAATCCCCAGTACCGCAAAAATAAAGAAAGAAATAGGGCTGGGGGTGTAGCTCAGAGGTAGAACAGCCCTGAATTCAATCCCCTGTACCACAAAGAAAAGAAAGAAGAGCCGGGAATGGCGGTGCACGCTTTTAATCCTAGTACTTGGGAGGCTGAGACAGGAGGATCCAGGTTCGCGGTCAGCCTCAACTACTTAGTGAGGCCCTCTGCAACTGAGTGAGACCCTGTTTCTTTCTTTTTTTTTTTTTTTTTGCGGACCAGGGATTGAACCCAGGGGTGTTCTACCTCCGCGCTACACCCCTGGCCCTATTTTTTATACTTTATTTTGAAACCGGGTCTCACGAAGTTGTGGAGGGCCTCACTAAGTAGAGAGAGTGACAGGGAGAAAGAGAGAGAGAGAGCTGAGGCTGGCCACGAACCCGGATCCTCCGGTCTCCGCCTCCCAAAGTACTGGGATTACAAGCGTGCGCCACCACACACGGCGAGACCCTGTTTCAAAATAAAGAATAAAAAATAGGGCTGGGGGTGTAGCTCAGAGGTAGAATGCCCCAGGTTCAATCCCCAGTATCGCAAAAAAAAAAAAAGAAAAGAAAAGAAAAAAAGAAGAAGGAAGATGGTTAGGGATTTGAGGAGGACCCAGGGCCTCATGTTCCAGGCTCAGGCGTGAAAGTGCCAGGAGTCATCTTGAGTTTTTGAAGGGGGGAGCTAATTCAGCCTCCACGGTGGAGGTGACATTGGAGCATGTGGTGGCAGCATCGATGGCAGCTGTTGCTCGGGAAAGGCTTTGGGAGGGGAAGTGGCTAATGCTTCCAGGGCTGTGTCCTTTTCCACTGTTCCTTGGGTGACCGTCCCAGGGAGCTGAATGTCTGCTTTCAATGAGAGAAGATTTCCCGCAAAGGGAACCGGGGCAGGTGGATCAAAGTCCTGAAGCAGGCGGACGCCTGCGAGGGGGACCCAGCTCCTCCCCTCAGCTCTGTGGCCTTGGCCTCTAGTCCTGTAACCGGCCCAGTGCCTCAGTGACCACCAGCCCAAAACTGACACTACCGTACCATTCTACAAGCACTAAGTGATATGATGCTTGTAAAATCTTTCACCTAAGGTGGAAAACATTAATTGGGAGATCTAGGCAAAGCGTGTTGATCGCACTATTCTTGCAACTTTTCTGTTGGTTTAAATGGCACAGAATGAAGAGGGTTGGGAGTGGTGGGTAAAGAAGACTGACAGTTCTTGCTGGCTCAGAACACTCAGAAAGTGACACTCAGAGAGTGGCCTCTGGGGAGGGGAGCTGGGGGCTGGGAGGTGACCTACTTTGAATTCTCATAGTAAGCCCTTTTGTTCCCCTTGGGTTTGGTATTATCCACATGTAGAACTTGTTTTAAAATAATTTTTTTAAGCCGGGCATGGTGGCGCATGTTTGTAATCCCAGTACTTTGGGAGGCTGAGACTGGAGGATCCTGGTTCGCAGCCAGCATCAGCTACTTAGTGAGGCCCTCCACAACTTAGTGAGACCTTGTTTCAAAATAAAGAATAAAAAATAGGGCTGGGAGTGTAGTTCAGAGGTAGAATGCCCCTGGGTTCAATCTCCAGTACCGCAAAAAAAAAAAAAAAAAAAAAATACAGGACAGGGCTATGAGCACCTAGAGGGTAGGGGCTGGATCTCTGTTACTACTCCCCAGTACCACAAAAAATAAAATAAAATAGGACTGCGATGTAGTGCGGGGGTAGAATGCCCCTGGGTTCAATCTCCAGCACCACACAAAAAAAGAAAAAAAGTCCTACCCGTGCCTCGGGGCCAACCCAAAGGCCACTCCACTAAGAAAATGCTCGGCAGCTGGGTGTGGTGGCCCACACCTGTAATCTCAGTATTTGGGAGGCTGAGACAGGAGGATCAGGATCGCAGGCTCCAGGCCAACCTCAGTAACTTAGCTATACCCTCAGCAACATAGTGAAACCCTGTTTCAAAATAAAAAACAAAAGCCGGGCGTGGTGGCGCACGCTTGTAATCCCAGTACTTTGGGAGGCGGAGACCGGAGGATCCGGGTTCGTGGCCAGCCTCAGCTCTCTCTCTGTCTCTCTGTCTCTCTCTCTCTCTCTCTCTCTCCTTAGTGAGGCCCTCCGCAACTTCATGAGACCCGGTTTCAAAATAAAGTATAAAAAATAGGGCCGGGGGCGTAGCGCAGAGGTAGAACACCCCTGCCTTAAATCCCCCGTACCGCAAAAAATAATAATAAATAAATAAATAAAAAACAAAAAGGGCTGAAGGTGCAGCTTGGAGGTAGAATGCCTCTAGGTTCAATCTCCAGTAACAAAAATAAAATAACAAAAAATAAAATAAAAAGTAAAAAGGGAGCCAGGCGTGGTGGCGCATGCTTGTAATCCTAGTACTTAGGAGGCGGAGACCGGAGGATCCGGGTTCGCGGCCAGCCTCAGCTACTTAGTGAGGCCCTCCGCAACTTAGTGAGACCCGGTTTCAAAATAAAG
>PVJS01050199.1:0-14405 GCA_004027185.1 Glis glis | reverse complement strand
GTGTATAGGATAATACTAATAGTTAACCTTTAGAATTGCAGACATAGAGTCTAGCACCTAGATAATAAGATAGGGTTAAGGTAGAGTTCAGATAAAGTTTTACCAATAGAAATAAAGGTTAAGTTCATTATTCATGACATCAAACCATTAAAGGTTGAGTTCATTTTTTTTTTTTTTTTTGGTGGTACTGGGGATTGAACCCAGGGGCATTCTACCTCCAAGCTATATCCCCAGCCCTATTTTTTATTCTTTATTTTGAAACAGGGTCTCACTAAGTTGTGGAGGGCCTCACTAAGTAGCTGAGGCTGGCCGTGAACCCGGATCCTCTGGTCTCAGCCTCCCAAGTACTGGGATTACAAGCGTGCGCCACCACGCCCGGCTAAGTTAATATTATAATAAGTTTTATGTACAAGATAGTTAAAATTAGTAAAACAGAAAAACTTGTGTATAAATAAAGCACACTTTGGGTCCAAGGCAGAGATGCCTTCTCCCAGCTGCCAAGCTTGGTGTCTCTCATCCTTCATTCTTTGCCGACCCTACACCTCCTTCAGGGATCCCCTGGACCGGCCGAGGCTGGACTCCGGCACCCAAGGACCTTCTACCTAAACCCCCAGCCCTTTTTATTTATATTTATTTATTCATACTGGGGATTAAACCCAGGGGCATTCTACCTCTGAGCTACACCCCCAGCCCTTTTTATTTTTTATTTTGAAACAGGGTCTTGCTAAGTTGCTGAAAGTCTTGCTAAATTGCCGAGGCTGACCTCAAACCTGCGATCCTCCTGTCTCTGCCTCCCAAGTACTGGGATGACAGGCGTGTGCCACTGCGCCGCCTGGCTGAAGATTTTCTTCAAGTTTCAAATATGGGAGAGGAGGTGAATGTGGGAGTATTAAAGCGGCTCTAAACAATGGACAGTGGCACAGTCTCCCTGACACACGAGAAGAAATGAACAGAATTAGAAGGATAACTTTATCATGTCAGGGTCCGAGGTCAATCCTAAGTCACCTTCTGGGCCACCAGTGTGCCTGTTGCATTAGTCATGCGCAGATGGGGAGACTAAGGCTCAGAGAGGGCGCAACCCTCACCCGGACTGGTCATAGCAAAGCCCGCCCTGGAACCTGGGTCCACCTGCCTCTGGACAGGCCCCACCCTGGGGCTGTGCTGGGCCCAGCAAGACAGTGGGTGCTGCCGGGAGGACCAAGGGGGCTCCCCCCAAATTTGTCCCTGCCCCCAGGAAAGAGGGTCAAAGCTAATGAGAACGTGGCCATGTGTCTCCCCTGTGCTGTGCTGGCTGTGCCCTGGCCCATCTGGGTCGGCACCAGGGGCTTTACCAAGTGTGGCCGTCTTCAGAGGGCAGCCTGGGAAGCCCTGAGGCCACCTGGTCGAGGGACATGAGTCAAGGCGGCAGTCATGCGGATGCCACCCAGGCACCACACCAGGCCCATTCAGTCATACCTGGAATGCTCAGAGGGGCACAGGCGGGGAGCCAGGCTCAGAGAAGTCACTCGCTGGCCCACAGCCACACAGCAAGCAGGGGAAGAGATGAGATTCGAACTCAGGTCTGTTAGGTTCCAGGGTCTGCGGGGTAACTGCAGGGAAGATGATAGGGACCGGAGAGCCTTGTGGGGACGGAAGCTTAAGTCCCGTCATCCCTGTCCCCATTGCCCCCACACGAAAGCCAGTGAGAGCTTTCTGGACCCCAAATATGCAGCCCATGTCACTCCCTCCTCCCTGGGCCAAGCTGACCTGCTGTGGCCCCTGGAGGTGTGAGGTTGGTCTGTGGCCACCTGTGTGGAGTCCTGTTGGATTTTATCCCCAGCTCTACTGACCCATTTACAGCCCCCCCCCCAAGCTCTGCCACCTGCAAGCTGGGCCACCTGGGGCCAAGTGTGATCCCAGGCATCCCGGTCTGCTCTAGCAAGGATGGGGTACGGAGAGCCTGATGTAAACTGTGAAGTGTGGTGCTCTGTACACGACCCGGGAGAGCACAGCAAACCCAGCCCGGCGGGGGGCGGGGGGAGTGCCAGGCATGCAGCCGCTGGCCTCCCATTTCCCTGGCATCCCCTTTGTCCCCTCCCCTGCCTCTGTCCCCCCTGTCCCCAGGGAAGCAAGATCCACCCCCAGATTTACTGGGGCATGTTAAGAACGTGGTTTGAAGCCATCCCCGGGGTCATGAGGTCGTGGCGGTTTCCCATCGATCTATTTGTCCCTCCCTGGGCTGGAGCCCTTTGCCCCCGCCGGCCCCCAGAGCCGTATCAAGCTTCAGCAGCTTCTCCCCCACCCCAGGAGCCAAAACACAGACCAGAGCTTTAAAACAGCCACCGGGCGATTTACCAGCTGGGCCGCCGGACCCCTGACCTCCGCAGGAGAGGTAATGCATCTCCCCGGTCCTGCCGGATCAATGGTGCCCTGGAAAGCGGTCCCATGCGGGCCAGTTAGGACGGCAGAGGGGACACCCTCCACCACAAATCCGTCCCTGACAGCTACTGGGCTGCTGTCCCTGTGCACACGTGGCCTCAGGACATCTCCAGACCATCCACTGTTTCACCAAAACGTCTCAGGCACAGATCTGAAAGAGCTAGGATTCAGAGGGGGAAACTGAGGCTGGTGGGCTCCTCCAGGCCACAGCAAGTTCGAGTACGCTCTGCACTTCTGCCTTCTGTGGGCAGTTGGCAGCGGCCAGCTCTGCAGGGCAACCTGAATATGGTTGGCACCTTGGAAGCCATGCTCGTCTCTCCCACGGGCCGTGGGCAGGACCACCGTCGACCACCGTGCTGCCAGGGTGAGCCTCCTGCCTTGGACTCCACTGTGGCAGAAGCGGATCTGCAAGGCCGTCTCCTGGCTTAGTAATAATGTCCTCCAAGGGCCGGGGCCGAGCCACCCTGAGCTCCGACCCTTCCCTCCCCAGAAAGAGCAGCGGCCTTTAAGACAAAGGTTAACAAGAGCCAAAGGGTGTGGTGACACACACCTATCATCCCAGTACTTGGGAGGCTGAGACAAGAGGATTGCATGTTCGAGGCCAGCCTGGGCAACTTAGTGAGACCCTCAGCAACATAGTGAGACCCTATTTCAAAACAAAAAATCAAAAAAGGGCTGGGGGTATAGCTTGGAGGTAGAATGCCCCTGGGTTCACTCCCCAGTAACACACACACACACACACACACACACACACACACACACACACAGAATGCAGAAGAGCCCTGAGTCCCTTATCTTCCTTGGTCCTCTTGTGACTGCCCCTCCCCCCCAACCTGGGCCTGCAGGAAGAGCAGTTGGCTCCATAGCATCCCTGCCCCAAGCAGGGTCCATGGACCAACAGAGTCACCTGGAAGCTTCCTAGAGAGGCAGAATCTCAGTCCTTTACCCAGACCTACTAAACACAGCCTGCTTTTTTTTTTTTTTCTGGCAGTACTGGGGATTAAACCCAGGGGCTCTCTACCACTGAGCTACACTCCCCGCCTTTTTTAGTGGTACTGGGGATTGAACCCAGGAGCATTCTACTTCCGAGCTACACCCCAGCCCTATTATTTATTTATTTATTTATATTTCGAAATAGGATCTCACTAGGTTGATGAGTCTCACTACTTGCTGAGGCTGTCCTTGAACCTGTGATCCTCCTGTCTCAGCCTCCCAAGTACTGGGATTACAAGTGTGTATCACCACGCCGGGCTTATACCCAGCCCTTTTTATTTCGAGGCAGGGTCTTGCTAAATTGCTCAGGCTGGCCTTGAACTTGCGATCCTCCTGCCCCAGCCTTCTGAGTCTCTGGGATTACAGGTCTGCGCCACTGCACCCGGCATGGTCTGCGTTTTAACAAGATCATAGAACGTTAAGGTTTGAGAAGTGCTGGTGTGCAGGAGCTCCTAGAGGCCTGTGAGCTTTAAGACCTTTACCCTAAAGAAAGAGCCCGAAGTGAACAAGGAAGAGAGGAAACGGAGGGAGAAAGGGAGGGAGGAGGAAGGGAGAGAGGGAGGGAAGGGGATGAGATACTGCCTGTGTCCAAAACGTATCTTCAGAATAGGACAGGGTAATTCATTTAAAGAAAACAAACAGGTCAGATGCTGTGGTGCACACTTGTAATCCCAGTACTTGGAGGCTGAGACAGGAGGATCACAGGTTCAAGACCAGCTTCAGCTACTTTGCAAAACCCTATTTTAAAATAAAAAATAAAAAGGGCTAGGGGTATAACTCAGAGGTAGAATGTCCCTGGGTTCAATCCCTAGGAAGGAAGGAAGGTTAATAGAAGGAAGGAAGGAAGGAAGGAAGGAAGGAGGGAAGGAAGGAAGGAGAAAGAAGCTGTGATGAGGAGGTCCCAGCCAAGGAGGAGAGCGAGGCAGTCTCCTACTGAGGCCGCGGGCTGGCTCTGAGCAGCCCTGCACACCTGCCAGGGCAGGAAGCTCACGGGGCCACAGCGGCCTGGGCTGAGGCAAAGCCTTTGTAACTCCATCTATGCCAGGTGCTGCCTCTGCGGGGCAGTGGGCTGAGGCCAGGCTGTCACCCTCCCAGGCTTACGTGGGGGCTCCCCCAGTCGCTGCGGCCTGAGTTCGAATTCTGGTTCTGCGTCTTTCTTGCAACAAACTTCGGGCAAATCTCTTGATGTTGCCGAGTCTCCACGTTCTTGTCTGTAGATGGGGGTGGGGCACGTTCGTCACCACCTCGTGGAGTGTCTGAGGTCTCAGCGAGGTGGCATCTGTGATGTGCTTGGCTCAGAGAAAGGGTTTCAAAGACTTAGTTCAAGCCAGGCATGGTGGCACACGCTTGTAATCCCAGTACTTGGGAGGCTGAGATGGGAGGATCCGGGTTCGCAACTAGCCTCAGCTACTTAGTGAGGTCCTCCGCAACTTAGTGAGACCCTGTTTCAAAATAAAGAATAAAAAATAGGGCTGGGGGTGTAGCCCGGCGGTAGAACGCCCCTGGGTTCAATCCCCAGTAACTCAAAAATAAATAAATAAATAAAAGAATAAAATAGGACTTGGGCTGTAGCTCAGAGGTGGAATGCCCCTGGGTTTCATCCCCAGTACAAAAAAAAATAATAATAATAGGACTTGGTGTAAACCAAAGAAAGTGCAATATCGGCCGGGCGTGGTGGCGCACGCTTGTAATCCCAGTACTTTGGGAGGCGGAGACCGGAGGATCCGGGTTTGCGGCCAGCCTCAGCTCTCTCTCTCTCTCTCCCTGTCTCTCTCTCTCTCTCTCTCTCCCTGTCTCTCTCTCTCTCTCTCTCTCTCTCTCTCTCTCTCCCTGTCTCTCTCTCTACTTAGTGAGGCCCTCCACAACTTCGTGAGACCCGGTCTCAAAATAAAGTATAAAAAATAGGACCGGGGGCGTAGCGTGGAGGTAGAACGCCCCTGCGTTCAATCCCCGATACCGCAAAAAAAAAAAAAGAAAGTGCAATATCTCAACTCTAGGGAGCAGCTGTTGGGGTGGGGCGCAACAGAGACCCTGGTAGTGGAAGTGGAAGAGGAAGGACGGAAATCGGGAAGCGGAGTGAGGTGAATCATGGCGGCATGGCAGGCAGAGGCAGACAAAAGGCACAGGGTGGGGGCAGGTGTGTCCTGGTCTGTTGTTTTGTAGAGGACCCCGCTGGCTGTGGGTACAGAAGGGCTGGGCAAGCCGGGCATGGTTGGTGCATGCATGTAATCCCAGTACTTTGGGAGGCGGAGACCGGAGGATCCGGGTTTGCGGCCAGTCTCAGCTCTCTCTCTCTCTCTCTCCCTCCATCCCTCTCTCTCTCTCTCTCTCTCTCTCTCCTTAGTGAGGCCCTCCGCAACTTTGTGAGACCCGGTTTCAAAATAAAGGATAAAAAATAGGGCCGGGGGTGTAGCGCGGAGGTAGAACGCCCCTGCGTTCAATCCCCGGTACCAAAAAAAAAAAAAAAAAAAAAAGAAGGGCTGGGCAGTTCAGGACAGATGCCAGAGAGCACCAGGAAGGCCGTGTGGAGTCTGAAGCAGGAGCCCGTGGACGGGACGTGGGGGCAGAGCCCGGGGGCTGCGATGCTCAGGGTCAGCTTCTGCCAACGCGACTCTTCCTTCAGCAATCAGGAGTCGCTCTTGTAATGAGTGAAAACAACAGATCTCCGTTTTGCTCAGGGGGTGACGGTCCACGGGGCAGCCCCGGCCTGCATGCCGTGCACAGCTAGCGTCTCACACTCGCTCCTTCTTCCCGTGTGTATTGTCTTTCTGTCCTCGGAGCCCCTGACCAGGGCCGGCCGGACGGAACGAGGAGGAGAAGAGCTGGTACCAGGCAGCGGGAAGGATGGACGCAGCCAACCAGTCAATGAAATTCTTGCTTTTGGAAAAACAGTGTCTTTCTCTCCAGTCACCTGGATTCTCGGCCCAGGGGACCCACAGGGGTCCCCTCCATGGCAGTCCTCCCCAGCAAAGACTGTCTCCCCCATCTCTGTCACCACCACCCCTGGGCTGCCAGAGCTTGGGACTGTGACTTGGAGGACAGGGACCCTGCCAGCCTCAGCCCTGTGCCCAGCCTCAAGTAGTCTCACTGGCTCTTGTCGCAGCCTCTCCGGCCACTGTGGGGCTCCTTGCTGCCTAGGACCCTTCTTGCAATCCGGAGCCAGCCTTCTTCCTCCCTCGCTCTCCTGCCTGAGCCTCAGCCCCTGCAGGGCTCTACATCCCCAGCGCTTCTTGTCACGACTCCCAGCATCCTCGGGACCCTCCAATGGCTCAGGGGCTGTTACAGGCCGGTGTGGCTTCCCCTCAGGGCCTGCCTCCACGCCACTCCTATTTATTTATTTATTTATTTATTTATTTATTTATTTTGTGGTACTGGGGATTGAACCCAGGGGCACTCTACCTCCGAGCTACACCCCCCAGTCCTATTTTTTATTCTTTATTTTGAAACAGGGTCTTACTAAGTTGCAGAGGGCTTCACTAAGTAGCTGAGGCTGGCCGCGAACCCGGATCCTCCTGTCTCAGCCTCCCAAGTACTGGGATTACAAGCGTGCGCCACCACGCCTGGCTTCTACTCCTATTACCGGGATTTTTCTGGGTAAGGCTCTCGCTCACCTCAGCATTCCCCCACAGAACACCTGGCCCATAACTGGTGCTCAAAAGAAACTTTTTAGATCCAACGATGGCTACATCATATGGAGATGAGTATATCAGATAGAGATGAGCTAGCAGGCAAAGTGGCTTTGAAAGTAGACCACATTCACAATACGCAAGGATGGAAAGGGTGACCATGGAGAGAGGACGCCATGGACGAAGGAAGGGGGGCAGGAAAGTGTGTGTCGAACTCAGGACCTTGAACATGGAGCACAGCTAAGTTGTGTATTTTTTCCTATTTTTTTTTTTTTTGTGGTACCAGAGATTGAACCCAGGGGCATTTTACCTCCAAGCTACACCCCCAGCCCTACTTTTTATTCTTTATTTTGAAACCAGGTCTCGCTAAGTCGCGGAGGGCCTCACTAAGTAGCTGAGGCTGGCCGCGAACCTGGATCCTCCGGTCTCAGCCTCCCAAGTACTGGGATTACAAGCGTGCGCCACCACACCCGGCTCCGGCAGTCACTCTGCTCACTACTTCTTCCCAAACCTGGACCAGGAGCCCCGATGGTGAGGGGCGAGGAGACAGCCCTGTGTCCAAGGCTCAGATCAGGGATGGGGGCTTCCTTCTCCCCGCTCCCTCCGCCATCTCTCTCGGTGACTTTTGTCCTTGGACCGGCTACACAATCAGAAGTGGTTTCATTCTCTGGTAACTGGGTAGCCATTAGGAAGAGGCGGACGCATTACCCTCTCCCGGCACAATGGCCGGCTAATCCAGGCATTCTGTTTCACCTGAAGGCTGTGTTTGCGCCAGAGCCTCTCCTTCGGAGCAGGGCGGGCCCCATCTGTCCAACGGTGGCTCCAGCGTCTCGGCCATTATGCCTCCACTTGTAGGGCTGGATGGTGTGTGTGCAAAGCCAGCAAAAGACAGAGCGCGCGTGTCTGCCTGCCTGCGCTCTCTCCCTCTTGTCTCTTTATCCTTCTCCCGGCGCTGAACAGAACTTGCTTAAAAGAGCCATGGCAGATGTGAGCGAAGCCGGCCGGGAAAACCTAATGCACTCTGGCCTTTGTCCGCCCGCCTCTCCGATCTCCCATTTCCCACTCGGAAAGCCACTTAAAACACATCAGCAGTAACTCCACAAAACAGCCACTTGTTGGCTAATTGTGGTAAGCAGCTGCCAGCAGGGCTGGGGGCAGGGACCTCCAGCTCAGCCTCCCACAGGCCTGGGAGGAGCCCCTCTGCTGCCCCAGGCAGAGTCCAGGTCCTGGGAAGGTGCCTGGCTCCATCTGGGCATGGCCCCCTTCTCAGCCTCTGCACCATGAAAAAGCTCATGAGGAGAGAAGAGATGCCTGGCGCAGTGGTACCCAGCACGGTGGTGCACGCCTGTAATCCCGGTACTCGGGAGGCTGAGACAGGAGGATCGCAGTTTCGAGGCCAGCCTCCGCAACTTAGCAAGACCCTCAGTGACTTAGTGAGACCCTGTTTCAAAATAAAAAAAATAAGGCCGGGCGTGGTGGCGCACGCTTGTAATCCCAGTACTTTGGGAGGCGGAGACCGGAGGATCCGGGTTCGCGGCCAGCCTCAGCTCTCTCTCTCTCTGTCTCTGTCTCTGTCTCTCTCTACTTAGTGAGGCCCTCCACAACTTCGTGAGACCCGGTTTCAAAATAAAGTATAAAAAATAGGGCCAGGGGTGTAGCACGGAGGTAGAGCGCCCCTGGGTTCAATCCCCGGTACCGCAAAAAAAAAAAATTTAAATAAATAAATAAAACAGGCTAGGGAGATAGAATGGAGATAGAATGCCCCTGGGTTCATCTCCAGTCCCAAAACAAAAAAGGAGAGAGGAGGCAGCTATGTTTGCCGGGTGGGGGGCAGGGGTGAGCCAGGCCTGGGCCCCCGCACACAGGATTCTCTCCCACCTCCGTGCCGGCTCCCTGCAGGACCCTGAGGAGTCACTGCCCAATCTCCATTTTCCTCACTTTCCCCGTCTGCACCATCAGCAGTTTGGATTACGGTTTCTAAGGTCTCTTCTAGCTCCCAAAGACTGCCTGGGACAGGTCACCAACCCCAGGCATGTGCCTCTGTGTCCCGGGAAGGCCCCGCCTCTGCCCATACCTGGGCTGGCTAGGTTCCTTCCCTTCAGGCCTCGGCTGAACCCACCTTACTTTCCAAGACTGGGTCAAGGTGCCCCGCCACGGGCCCAGCAGCCCTGTCTGTCCTTCAGGCTGAACTCCCCAGGGCGGGGAACCGCTGTGCTCAGCGGCTCCGGCTCCGGGATCCCTACAGAACCATCTCGGTGAACTCTCCCAGCACCGGTGGCAGGTGTGGCAACCGCCGACCTTCCCGAGGAGGAAACTGATGCTCAGAGAGGCTGAGGCATCTAGTCGCAGGGCCAGTCTACAACAGAACAGGGATTTGAACCCAGGCTGAATTGGAGGCCCAGAAAGGAGGCCAGTAGGGGAGGAGCCAGAGGGAGGCCTGCAGAAGGGTAAAGTCCAGGTCCGGAGGCCCCGGCAGGCCCAGGTAAGGAGCTCAGCTTAACCTGAGGGCACCAGCGAGCCAGGGAGGGGCCAGAGCGAGGCACCTCGCTGGATTTCACCTGGCTTCCAGGTGGAGAGAAGTCAAGGGTGGAGTTCGAGGTCAGAAGCAGGAAGCCCTCCCTCCCTTGTGCCAACAGCTAGCCTGCGTGGCAGAAGCCTCTCGTCCTCTCTGGGATGGAGAGAGGGTGGAGCCCCCACTGTTCCACTGGTACAACAGCTGCCCAGCCTGGAGAGGCAGGGGTTAAACGCCACCGCCTCAAAGAAATCAGAGGATTACAGGTTTGCTGTGGCTTGTCCCTTCTGTCACACAGGCACAACTACGCACCCTGCTATCTCTGGGCTCAACTGTCACCACTGCGCTCTGTAGCAGGACTCCATTAGAGAGACCCTGGCGGCGGCTCGCAGCTGTCAGCCTGGCGGTCTCCAGGGTGGCGAGTCCTCACCCCCCCCTGCAGCTGAACTTGGGGACAGCTCTGTCCACTGGCCGATGCCTCAGAGGCCAGAGCTGCCCGACCATCAGAGGCGGGAGACCCCAGGCAGTGGCCCCTGTGGGTTCTGGGGGTTGATGATCCAGCCCGGCCACTTCCACTTCCAGGCTGCAGATGCAAGGCGGGTCCCTGGGCCCTCGATGCCTTCGATGCACTGTGAGGACAGGGAGGCTGCCAGGAGGCCCTGGTTGGAGGAGTCAGCACACTGAGCTGCCATGATCACTGCCCCACCACCCTGCCTCCTTTCTGCTCTGCAAAGCACTGTTATTTGTTGTTGTTGTTGTTTTTATGGCACTGGGGATGGAACCCAGGGATATCCTACCTCCAAGCTCCACCCCCAACCCTATTTTATTTTTATTTTGAAACAAAGTCTCACTAGGTTGATGAGGGTCTCACTATTTGCTGAGGCTGTCCTCGAACCTGTGATCCTCCTATCTCAGCCTCCCAAGTACTGGGATTACAAGTGTGTGCCACCACGCCCAACAAAGCAGTGTTATTTTTGTGACCCCATCTCCCCCCACCCTGCCAGTTTCCCTTTGGCCCTTGTCTTTGGAAGCTCAAAGTCAAGGTGCATCGCTGCTCAAAAGAATTCACTCTTCCTGGGGTCCTGGTATAATGACTCCCCATTTCATTTTTGCTTCTGATGCCTCTTCTATTTCTTTTCTCTAGAAACTTTAACTGTCCTTTTTGTGTGTGATTGTTTGTTTTTTTAAAATCTTGCAAATGAAAATAGCTTAATTGCTTTTGCTGATTTTCAGAGTAACACATGCTCATTATGGAAAACATTTGGACAATACAGAAAGGTAGAAAGAAGAGAAGAAAAACCGTGTGTGTTAATAGGGATTGAATCCAGGGGCACTGTACCTCTGAGCTACATCCCCAGCCCTTTTTATTTTGAAACAGGGCCTCGCTAAGTTGCTGAGGTGGCCTCAAACCTGGGATCCTCCTGTCTCAGCCTCCCAAATACTGGGATTTCAGGTGTGCACCACCACCGCCTGCCTGCTTGATCACGTTTTGAAATATGTGCAGGAGTGAGTCCAGTGGAAAGAGGCAGGAGCATTTGAAAAGGAGGGGAAAGCCTGTGAGCAGGACCAGGGGTGTGAATCAGCGGGGTGGGAGTGCCACAGGCCATTGAGTGGCGGGTACATTCTGAGTGGGACAAGGCTGGGGGGAGGGGAGCAGTGTGTACCTTACACAGCAGGCATTTGTTTTTTGTTTGTTTGTTTGTTTGTTTTGTAGTACTAGGGATTGAACCCAGAGGTCTTCTACCTCCGGGCTACACCCCCAGCCCTATTTTATTTTTTATTTGGAAACAGGACCTCACTAAGTTGCTGAGGCTGTCCTCGAACCTGCGATCCTCCTGTCTCAGCCTCCCAAGTACTGGGATTACAAGCCTGTGCCACCATGCCTGGTTTACCCGTCAGGCATTTGGATGTGAGCTTCAGGTTCCTGGGAGGCGCCTGGCACCTGGAGGAAGGTGAATGGGAGGGAGGCGGGCACAGGCTCCGTGCCAGCCCCACCGGGCCTCACCAGTGATCTGCTCGCTCCCTGGTTGTTCAGATTTTCCTGCAGCAAACGTGTCTGAAACCGCCCCTGCAGGCCGGGAAGCTGGAGCCAGGAGAGGTCTGGGCAGAGTTTTATGATGTCTTTGTTCTTCAAAAGCGTTGGCCGGGCCCCACCCTTCCCACTCCCTGCTCCCGCCCTGGGCTCTAGGGTTCAGCTGCTCCTGCCTGGGGGACCCAAAGTCCTGGGCCCCGGGTTGGGATTCTTGGATCCTCATCCCAGCTCAACCTTTGACTTGCTGGGCGGCTTTGCACAAATCTCCCGGTCTCTTGGGTCCTGGAATTTTGGCTCTCAGCCTCGGACTTGCTCCGTGCCCGTGGTCACACGATCTCACTGGCAGCCGACTTATCTTCGGTTAAACCACAGCAGCTGCGCGGAGCCCGGGCACTCCCTTCTCGTGACATCTCCGTGCACCTGCCGCCCAGTGACCTTCCTGGCACCCAGGTGACCGCAGCGGGCGCGCATCCTTAGGGGGCCAGGAAGTGCTTGGGAGCCGGGACCGCTCCAGGTCTGCTGGAGGAAGGGGCGGGCAGGTGTTGGCCAGCATGGGGACAGGGCGGAGGGGCCAGTCCTTCCTGGTTCCCACCTTCGGACACTCTCCTGACTACCGGAGGGGAGCTGGGACCCCCAAAGTGAGACCCTGCCAGACAGGCCACGCTTCTGTTCTGCATCCATCTTGGCCTCCATGGCGGCCTCTGTGAGCCCAACATTGAGACTCCACATCGAGGCACCTTGCTGAGCCTCCATCCCATGCAGGGCCCAGCTCTGAGGGGACCTGATGATGTCACCGGTCTCCCGGCCAGCCTCCATGGACAGTCACTGGATGTGGGCACAGGACACCTGTCTAGGACCCGGAGGACTTCTTCCCTCCCAGCCTCCACTCTGCCTCCGCATCCACCTTGCTTCCCACTGGCGGGTCCCATGGGAGCCCCGTGCTGGCCTCAGCCCTGCCACCCAGGGTCCTGCACACCTGTGCCGAGGGCTTTGTGTTTCCTGGAGAAGGTCGGGCTGGGTGTCCCATGAGGGTCACTGGGCTCCCTGTCACTCTTCCTCACCGACCCTGAGGACCTCGGTGGGCGCGGTCCCTCTGTGCTGCAGGCCGCCTTCTACCTGCCTGCCCTGCCTTCCCCAGCGAACCCCCCTTCCCCTTCCCTCTCTGCACCTTCATCCCACTATCTGCCCACTGCCTCTCAGAGGCCTGGGCCTCAGCTGCTGCGAGGCCCACATCCAGCCTCAGCACAAAGAAGGGCTGCGTGTGGTTTGAAAGGGCAATTCTGAGCCGGGCGTGGTGGCGCACGCTTGTCATCCCAGTACTTGGGAGGGTCAGACCAGAGGATCTGGGTTCGAGGCCAGCCTCAGCTACTTAGTGAGGCCCTCTGCAACTTAGTGAGACCCTGTTTCAAAATAAAGAATAAAAAATAGGGCTGGGGGTGTAGCTCGGAGGTAGAATGCCAATGCCCCTGGGTTCAATCCCCAGTACTGAGAAAGAAAAAGAAAGAAAGAAAGAAAGAAAGAAAGAAAGAAAGAAAGAAAGAAAGGAAGGAAGGAAGGAAGGGAGGGAAGGAAGGGCAATTCTGGTGAGTGTGAACCCGGGGCACATTTAACATGGTGACTGCATTCTGTGTGTTACTGGGGGTTGAACTGGGGGCGTTCTACCTCTGAACTACACCCCCAGCCCTATATTTTTAAATTTTGAAACGGCCTCCCTAAGTTGCGGAGGGTTCCATTAAGTTCCTGAGGTTGGCCTCAAACTTGCAATCCCCCTGTCTCAGCCTCTCAAGTACTGTGATCACAGGTATGCACCTCCGCGCCCTGCAATGGTCGCATTCTTTTGCAACCGTGATGTTGGATTAACCTGAGCGAAACCCGCATGGGGAACGGCGACTGGGGAGTGTACCCCTCCCCTGAGGAGGGGCTCTGCCGCACAGCTCTGCGTTCTTTCTGGAAGCTCACAGCCAATGGTGCTTTTATGGAATATTCTCTCTGCACGGGGAGTTCATTGATCTCGCCCGGGTTATTCACATCTTCCTTTTTAAGAGGAAAAAATTCTTCAAACGCATCTTCTAATGGAATGCTCATTTTGAGTAGCGATCCCCAGATATGGCAAGTTTATATAAAGTCAAGATTACTGGCCGGGTGTGGTGGCGCACCCTTGTAATCCCAGTACTTTGGGAGGCGGAGACCAGAGGATCCGGGTTCGCGGCCAGCCTCAGCTCTCTCTCTCTCTCTCTCTCTCTCTCTCTCTCCTCTCTCTCTCTCTCTCTCTCTCTCTCTCTCTCTCCTTAGTGAGGCCCTCCGCAGCTTCATGAGACCCGGTTTCAAAATAAAGTACAAAAAATAGGGCCGGGGGTGTAGCGCGGAGGTAGAACGCCCCTGCGTTCAATCCCCGGTACCGCAAAAATAAATAAATAAATAAAAAGATTACTGTTTTTAAAAAATGCCCGTTTTCATTTATTATGAACAATCTGCATCCTGTTTGTGTGGCTACCGCTCACTTCTGCAGCTGGGGTGAGAAGAGGGGCCGGGAGAGCAGCGTCCACAGTTTTTCTTTGATTTGCTCATTCAGCACATTGATCTCCTGTTTTGTGCTTCGAGTATAACTTCAGAAAAGGCAGAGAAGTAGCCGGGCGTGGTGGCGCACGCTTGTAATCCCAGTACTTTGGGAGGCGGAGACCGGAGGATCAGGGTTCGCGGCCAGCCTCAGCTCTCTCTCTCTCTCTCCCCTCTCTCTCTCCCTGTCTGTCTGTCTGTCTCTCTCTCTCTACTTAGTGAGGCTTCCGCAACTTCGTGAGACCCGTTTTCAAAATAAAGTATAAAA
>PVJS01050198.1:0-14407 GCA_004027185.1 Glis glis | reverse complement strand
AAAAAAAAAAAAAAAAAAAAAAAAAAAAAAAAAGAGTGGGCCTGAGGCTCCCACAGCGAGTGTGGAAGGAAGCACAGCCATCGTCCCTGGGGGTCCATCAGTCCCCGCCTCAAGTCATCCTGTGTTCAGTCCCGGGTTGTTTTGACACCACCAGGGGCCAAGGGCAGGCATGCACTTGGAGGAAGAGCTGGGCTCTGCCCATGATGCTGACTCCACCGCAGGGGACTCTGCAGCGTGCCTCCTGAGAGATCAGCACACTGGGAGCCACTTGGCAGGAAGCCGAGACTGGGGTGACTGGTACCCAGATGTGTCATGCGCATCAGGTGATGGGTGCTGCCGTTTAGAGACCCAGTGGCCATCGGGGACGCTTGGCTCTGTAGGCCAGTTCCCGGATGGCTAGAGCGTCCAGCCTGCAGCCTGCAGCCCGGGGCCGGCTGTGCCCAGGGTGCGCTCTGGGAGGGGAGGGAACGAGATGCGGGTGGCACACTGTGCCCGGCTCTGACCACTGCCCTGCGGGGACTCCCGTGCGAAGGCGAGGCTCAGGCCAGCTCCGCTTGGGCCATTTCTGTCCACCCAGCCCTGGGTGCGGCTTCATGGTTTGGGGAACTGGAAAGAGCTTCCCAGAAATGACTCCGCAGAAATCGATGACGACCCCAGGGCCTGCTCAGGACTCCGAGGGCTGTTTTAATTTTGATTTTTCTGGAGGAGAGCTTTTTGGTATCTGTTCCCCAGCAAAGATAGGCTGGGTGACGGCTGACTAACCTCTGTGAGGAGTTCAGCTCCCCGGCCTCCAGCACGGCTCACAGTTGAGGCTCTAGCTCCGATGAACTTGGAGGTACAAGGTGCTGCTCAGCCCCTTGGCTTCAGAGGTGCCTCGAGTTGTCTTTGCAGCTTCTCCAGTCCTCCCACTATTCTCTAGGCCTCTGTGAGAGGACACTGCTAATCTAGCCCACCCTGTGACTCTGGGATAACCACACACCCACTGCGGGGCAGGGAGGGGCCAGTGAGCTAGCTCCAAACGGCGCCCTTGCATCCAGCCTGCGCTGTGCAGAGTTCCACAGCACAGGGAAGATGCTCAAGGAAGGTGTGTGTGTGTGTGTGTGTGTGTGTGTGTGTGTGTGTGTGTGTGCACGCGTGTGCATGCTGGGACATCTGTGGACCTCATGGGTGAAGGCCTCCCCTTCCTCCCCAAGTCTGTTGGAGAGAGTTGCCTTTTAATTTTTAAAAATTTTTAATTTTTTTGTGGCATTGGGGATTGAACCCAGGGGTGTTCTATCTCTGAGCTACACCCTCAGCCCTTTTTAGTTTTTTTTTTTTTTTTTGAAACAGTGTCTTGCTAAGTTAGCCAGGCTGGCCTTGAACCTGTGATCCTCCGGTCTCAGCCTCCCAAGTACTGGGATTACAGGCGTGCGCCACCGTGCCTGGCTGAGAGTTGCCTTCTAATGCCTGAGATGCATCTGGGGAGGGAATGTTCCTGGATTCCTGACCTAGTAGACCAGCTGGGGTTCTCTCTGTACTCAGGTTTATACTAATAGTAATACTACCTGGCATTCCTGGGGCACTTTAACACTAGCTAGGTTCTTTGCATGGATTAGCCGATTTAATTCTCACAAGAACCCTGTGATGTGCGTGATATATAAAAACACGATATATATTTAAATAGTATGTATAAGCATCTATCTGCCTGCGGCTGCCATTCTGTAAGAGGGACCCTCGGGTGTGGAGAGGTTAAATGGAGGGTGGTGAGTTCCTGGGCCAGCAACTCGGGGAGGGCTCAGAGGAGGCTGGTGGACAGCAAGAGACGGGTTGCAGGTCACTCTCCCCATGCCAGCTGCCGGCACCATCTGATCTGGAGGGACACGGGCCTTGCGGTCACAGCACCACCCACTCTGCATGGTCCCCTCCCCAACCCTAGCTGATCTCTGGAGCAGGGGAGCAACTTTGTCCTTACGCTCGCAGGAGCTTTTCTGCCATATTTTGGCCTGACACATTCCATGGAATCCCAAAAGGACAGCACGGCAGATTCTAGAAGATGGGGAAACTGAGGCCAGAAAGTGTAGGGGCTTGTTCAAGGTCTCACCACCAGTCAATAGTGGGGTTCATTGGCTTCCTGGCCCCTTCTCCAAGACAATGTAGCCCTGATCTGGGACTCTGACAATTTCTGCCTGAGAGAACAGAGCAGTAGGGTCAGAAATAGAGGTCACTTTAAAAAGAAATAGAACTTAACGTGAGATACATTCATTTTTATTTTTTGAATTGCTCATACCTATGCAGGACGCATTCATTCGAGCAGTACAAAATGATGTGGTGACAACCAGGTCTCCGTCCCTCTCCAGTCCCCCCCCCCCCCGCCCCAGGAACCACCGCAACTTGCTTCTTGTGTATTCATGCATATGCAATCAAATATGCATATGTGATGGGTGTTGAAAAGGGACTTTCTAGCTGAGTGCCAGTCAACAAGGGGGTCTCAGGAAGACCGTTTGGATAGCTGGGACCCAGCCAGTGGAGCTGGGGGAGGGCTGGTGTCTGATATACACTGGAAGAGTCTAAAAGGGAGATACAGTGGGTGTATGGGAGGATGGGGGAAGGGGGAGAGAGAGAGACAGAGAGAGAGAGAGAGACAGAGAGACAGAGAGAGAGAGAGAGAAGCTACATTTGTCTGTTGATGGGTAAAAGTTTCTTGTAAACAGACATGGGCCACTAGGGACAGAGCTTAAGACTGCTCAGAAGGGGATGGTGACCCCAAAGACAGATGGATCCCCAGATACCTAGAGATGGGGGGAGGAAATCAAATGGGTAGCCAGAAGAAGATGCAATTTGATGTTCCAAGTTAGGGTCTCCAGAGAATCCCCAAAAGCACTCCATGAGGAGAGGGTTAAGTCCAAAGAAAACCAGCTTTAAACCAGCTGAGACCAGAGCAAGGCCAGGCCGATGACACTGGTTACAGTCACCGCTATATCTCCTGCCCTCTTCCCTCCCCTCCCTCCCCACTCACTCGATGTGGTGACCACAGTGTTTAGACCAACGGGCCTGTGTGGTGGCAGCGACTTTTATCATGGTGCCCTCGACTGAGGTTGACAGGCAGCACTTTAAAAGATGACTTGATCTGTTTAACATGGAAGACTGGATCTGGGGCCAGAGCCAAACGAGCAACCATAGTAGAGACTCACGACCCTCATTCAGTTTCTCAGCCCCAAGCCAGTTCACAAACGGGAACCACATGCCTGGGGAGGCTTTTTGGCCTCTAGAAGAAGCTGCGACAGAGCCACAGACCTACTGGAAAGCCACGCCATGCTCCCCTCGCTGGGACCCGCAGCCGTCTGGTCTGAGCACCCAGGACGTGGGTAGTCCTTTCAGAGGTGACTTGTCACTGGGTTTTAATTTTTGCTAATTCCAGGGGGTCCCCAGTGCCACTGGAGTCTACCAAACAAAAAGGTTGATGGTGGCCAGGTGATAAATGGAATTTAGGTGAAACTTCAACTCAGACTGGGTCTCCATAACCCACTTGGTGATTTTCCTTAGTCTGTAAATGTATGATTGAAATAGACCTACTCTGCATTTAGGAAAACCGTCACATTAAAGCTGGATGCAGTGGCGCATGCCTGTAATCCCAGTACTTGGGAGGCTGAGATAGGAGGCTTGAAGTTTTGAGGCCAGAAATGTAGTGAGGCCCTCCACAACTTAGTGAGACCCTTTTTCAAAATAAAATAATAAAATAGGGCTGAAGGTGTAGCTTGGAGGTAGAATGCCCCTGAGTTCCATCCCCAGTACCAAAAAAACAAAACAAAAACAAAAACAAAACCCATTGTATCAGCAACCCAACCTGTGGACCCAGAACTGTTATGGAGTTTCCCCTTCCTACAGGAATGGTAAGCTAAGACCACTACTGCATTTTTGGCAGAGGATAGAGGGAGGATTTCAGTGATTAGCATGAAGAAGTCTCCAAAGAGGCAGAGGTGGTGGTTTATTATTTCCCATGCCCATTTAACTTTTCTTTTTTTGGGGGGTACCGGGGATTGAACCCAAGGGCATTCTACCTCCGGGCTACACCCCCAGCCCTATTTTTTATTCTTTATTTTGAAACAGGGTCTCACTAAGTTGCAGAGGGACTCACTAAGTAGCTGAGGCTGGCCGCGAACTCGGATCCTCCTGTCTCAGCCTCCCAAGTACTGGGATTACAAGCGTGCGCCACCACGCCCGGCTTCCATTTAACTTTTCTGTTTAGTCTCTGCAGGAGGTGGGTGGATCTTGGAAAATGACGATCAATTACCACAAACCCCAGACAGTTGGTGACTCTCATTGCAGCCTCTGTTCCAGCGCTGGTGTCTTCATTAGAACAAGTCAGCACCGCTCCAGCACCTGGTCTGCAGGGTTCTAATGTGACCGGTACTTTGGCTTTTACCTGTCGGGTGCACTGCTGGGCTCCCGGGGTTCTGCCATCTTTCCTGCTATTGGCCATGGGGTGGAGATCTTGATCGTCTTAGCACTGCACAGAAGTCAACAGGTCCGCGGCTCCCATGGCAGGTGCTGATTGGACGCAACAAGCAGGACCTGCTTAGTGTCGCCGAAGTCCTAGCAAGACACAGCTGAACCAGAGGGTGGAGGTAACCCCACGAAAAGTCTTCCACGATTTTGAGAGTCCCCTGGTTTGGAGAGTTTGGGGGGGTTTCCTCCAAAGTTGAAGAAAAGTTGCTGCATCTCGCAGGGCTTACCTTTATGGTGTTTTTGTTTGTTTTTTGCCTCTTTTTGATTTTGCAGTGCTGGGTATTAAACCCGGGGCCTCACGGATAAGAGGTGAGAACTCTCCCACTGGGCTGTATCCCCAGCCCCAATGCTGACATACGTTTATTTATTTATTTATTTATTTATTTATTTATTTATTTATTGTGATACTGGGGATGAAACCCAGGGGCATTCTACCTCCGGGCCACACCCCAGCTCTATTTTATTTTTTGTTTGGAAACAGGGTCTCACTAGGTTGATGAGAGTCTCACAATTTGCTGAGGCTGTCCTCAAACCTGCGATCCTCCTGTCTCAGCCTCCCAAGTATTGGGATTACAAGTGTGTGCCACCACGCCTGGTTCAATGCTGACCTTTAAAGAGGCACCATGCTTGGGGGCCTGTCTCTGTTTTGGAAGGAACAAGTACCACATTTGAGTGTGCTGCTCTGACCTGTTTATTAACCTACAGGGTTTACAGATTTGCATAGGGCCCAGGGTGAGAGGAGACTCTGCAGGAGGTCCCGGCAGCAGGGCAAAATGCTTTGTGACCCAGCAGACCAAATGATACGGGGGGGGGGGGGTGGTGGTGGTGGTGGTGGTGGTGGTGGTGGTGGTGGTGGTGTCTATGGTAAATAAGGGTGCTCTATGGAGACGCTAGTAAGTTCCAGTAGGATGGTTACCATATAGACCCTAGGCGTTTCGATGAAAAATGACCTTTTCTTATGCAAATAACTCTTCTCCTTTTGAGGAGCAGCTCCCTGCTTTCTGGGTCCCTGTAGATTTAATGCCTGGCATCAGGTGAACTGTTTGTTAATCTGAGCTACCCGGCATGCACCAGGTATTTTCTGATCCCCAGCTGTAAGATTGGGTTTGTACAGCAACAGTTCATCAAGAGGACGTGATAGCTAAAAGAAGAGAAGGGCGCAAAGAAGTTTCCTAAGTGGCTCAGACCCCTTGGACTCTCTTCTTACTGTATTGCCTTCTTTCTCTCACTCCACAACTATGGCAGGAGGGGAGTTTCTTATAACTAGTTGGCTGAGGGGGAAGCACCCGGCCTGGTTAACACGCGGTTCTGCATGGTACGCGGGCACAGCCTGGAAGAGGTCAGGGGCGACCTCGAGCCTTAGTAAGGAGTGGCTACGAAAGACAGGGGCGAGAAAGCCTCCTACAGCATAGAACTTCAAGAAGGAGGTATCTACGGTAAATAAGGATGCTCTATGGAGACGCTACCCGGCATGCACTTGTCCACTGTCTCTGGACCCGGAACATGAATCCACTCTAGTTCATGAGCAACGGCGAGTGGCTTGGCTGAGGGTCTGGGATTTGGAAAGACCAGGATCAGAAGGTGGGTGGAGCCCTGGAGAAGAGGTACGTGCATGGACTGCTCAGGAAGACCGTAGAGCAGGAAGAAATTTGTGTCCCACGTGACACCAAGTTACATCTGCTGCAAAAAGATTTCTTTGTATTTTCTAATAGTCTCACATCACAATGTAGTTCAGAGTGGTAGGGACACACATGCACACACCCTTGGTGAGCTCCCCGGCTCCCTCCCCGCTCCCTTCCCCATACATGATATGGAGATTGGCATTGGTAATTTCACATACGTAATAACTTCCGTGGCAGTTTCCCTCATTGATTGTCCCTCCCTGCTGCCCTCCCCTAGACCCCTCCATCGTGGCACTGGGCTTTCTCCTCCATTATCTAAAGTCCCTCTTGTGTCCCGATTACTCCCTAGCTTCTACATATTAGAGAAAACAGGACCCTTCACTTTCTGTGACTGGCTGATCTCACTTAGCATAATGTTTTTCAGGTCCATCCATTTTCTTGCAAATGACATAATACCGTTCTTTCTTGCCGAGTAGAATTCCATTGTGTGTCTACCCCATCATTTTGCAACCCATTCACCTCTGATGACCACCTAGGCTGGTTCCATGAGCAAAGGAGGCTTTCAGTGAGGAAAGGGACAGGATGACACGGTCTATGGAGTTAGCCTCATCTCCCAGTGAACCCAGCGCCTGCTCAACGGGCCTGTGAACAAAGAGACTGTAGTAGAAGGAGTGGACATCACGCGCGGACTCGAAGCCTGGGCTCTTCTCTGGGGCTGGTTCGGTTATCACCACCCTGCTGAACATCAGAGACCAATGCTGAACCCCGACACGGCCCCATTCCTCGGAGTGTTTGCCGTTTCCACCATGGGCTCAGCGATTTGTTCTCCCTGAAATAGGTATTCTGGATACGGGGCTGCCTTCCCTGCTGTCCACGGCAGCACCACGCTCACAGGCTCATGCAACGTCTTACTCACCGCGACGGTGCCGTACAGCACTGCTTCCGACTACACAACTCATGCACAGGAAGAGCAGCAGAGCCGTGGGCTCATGGCCATGGGATTCACTCGCCTTGCCATGAACCTCAGGACCCAGAAGCAGCTGGCCTCATAGGAGGCGGAACCATGTGCGGTTGCTAACATTCAATTGTTTTTGACTTCTAAAATTAGCATTCTCACTGGTTTGACTCAATATACCAACGGAATGTCCTGTTGAGGATTCATGTATGGCGCCAATTGAGAGAAAACCTCCTGGGCTTCTATCTTGCTGGATATAGTATATGCTCTGGATCAAGGACCAGTTATGGCGCTGTCTCTCCTACAATCAGAATACAGGGATACCGGGACCAAGTGTGGGGGTAGCTCCTTTTCTTACTATCCCTAATAACCCACTCGTATCGCCTTGCAACTCTGGGCTCAGCTGGTATGAAAGTCCTGGTTTCCAAGGGGGAAACCTGGAGATCCAACAATGACACTGCGTCATTAGGAGTTGAGACCGCCACCTGACCGCTGTGGGCTCCTCATGACACCAAGCCGGCAGGCAAAGAGGGGTTTAGCATACTGACTGGGCTGATTGATCCTGATTACCAATGAATTAGTTTTCTGTCCTTTGCAACAGAGATACACTGCAGGAGTTCAGTAACAACTGACTTGCAAAGGATTTTTTCTTCTATCTCTTAAGGTTGCTCCATATTAAGGTCATAGAATAACACGAATAATTCATATTTTTTTCTGTTGGGGGAGTTTCCTTTCTGACCTGGTTCCTTTTTTTTTTTGGTACTGAGGATTGAACTCAGGGGCATTCTACTTTTGAGTTACACCCCCAGTCCTATTTTATTTATTTATTTATTTTATTTATTTATTTTTGGTACTGGGGATTGAACCCAGGGGCATTCTACCTCTGAGCTACACTCCCAGCCCTATTTTTTATTCTTTTTTTTTTTTGCGGTACCAGGGATTCAACCCAGGGGCGTTGTACCTCCAAGCTACACCCCCAGCCCTATTTTTTATCCTTTATTTTGAACCCGGGTCTCACGAAGTTGCTGAGGGCCTCACTAAGTAGCTGAGGCTGGCCGCGAACCCAGATCCTCCAGTCTCCGCCTCCCAAGTACTGGGATTACAAGCGTGCGCCACCACGCCCGGCTTATTTTTTATTTTGAAACAGGTCCTCACTAAGTTGCTGAGGCTGGCCTTTAACCTGAAATCCTCCTGCCTCAGCCTCCCAAGTCCTGGGATTACAGGCATGGGCCACCATGCTTGGCTTCTGCCCTGGATTTTGACCATACTTAGACTCTAGTTCACTCTAGGAGGGGCAGGAAGGCGCCGGGAGAGAAGGGCTGAGAACAGAGCGGAACTTGCCGTTTTCTTTTAAAACATGGAAAATGAAAAAAAAAATTTTAACAACTTCACTTTATGTTTAATATCACCTTATGTTTAATTCCTCTCCCCAAATACTCCCCAGGGCCTCAGACAGCTTCTGCAGTGCAGCATTCGAAATTGCTTCTTTGGTTCACAACTCAAGGGAGAGCTTAGGCTATGAGTCAGAACTGTAAAATAAGTCACCTTTTCCCCTCCTTCTTGTCACACTGTCCAGTAATGCCTGTTTAATGGGCTGGAAATGAGGTTCTGGGTGTCTGTGACAGGGCTTGGAGAGGTTTATCTGGTCAGGCAACTTTCACTCAAAATTAATGTTCCGCATGGCGACGGGGGTGGATGAACTCTTTAGGGGAGCTTAACAATTTTCTTGTTGTCACCTAACAGCATTTGTTGTGTGTGTGTGTGTGTGTGTGTGTGTGTGTTTAGAATAATGTCTTTTCTACAAGCCAAATGGGAAAATGCTCTAATGTACTTCCCTGAATTTAGCCTGCCACTATTGTAAATTGCCTTGCTTAATGGACTTCGGGATTCTGTTATCAATTTGGAAACTTCTGAGCTCCCGGAGAACCAAATCAAGCATCTTAGTCCCCAGGAAGGGCGGGCAGAACTAGAGGATTTACAGCTCCACGAACATCACCACCCGTGTCTGTTGTTGTTTCGCAAACAATTCTCCTGTGGAATAAGTGCTTATGGTGAGGCCGTGGACACTTTTTTTTTTTTGGATAAATCACCCTGAAATAATGACTACCAGGGCCTATAAATCCCCTCTGGAAATCATTCTGGGAAGGTAATGATTCCATCCCCTTCTCCCCTCAACCCGGCTGCACGTGGGAGCCCTGCCAAGGTCCTGGGTAACCTTCAGGGCATTTACTAAACGCAGTTAAAATAGTCCTAACAGCAGCGACAGTGTCAGCTCACGTCTGTAGAGTGCTTCAGAGATTACCTAAGGGCTCGCTGGCCTCGTCTCACCTGTGCGACCTGGAAACTGAAGCCCAGGGATGTCAGCCAGCAGGGAAGGATGGAAACAGAGTGGAGGCCAGGCCTCCTGACCTGTATCTACCGTCTACTCTCGCCACTGTGATGGTTAATTCTATGCGTTGACTTGACTGGGCCTCAGGGTGCCCAGATATATGGCCAAACATTTGGAGTGTTCCTCTGAAGATGTTTTTGGGTGAGATTAACATTTAAATGGGAAAACCCAGTAAAGCACATTGCCTTCCCTAATGTGGATGGCCTCATTGAATCATCTGGAAGCTTGGCTGACCCTCCTCCAGTAAGAAAGAACTTGGGAGGCTGAGACAGAAGGAGTGTAGGTTCAAGGCCAGCCTCAGCAATTTAGTGAGACCCTCTTTCAAAATAAAAAATAAAAAGGGCTGGGGGTATAGCTCAGAGGTAGAATACCTGGGTTCAATCCCCAGTACAAACAAACAAACAAACAAACAAACAAACAAAGAATTCTCCTGTCTGGTGGCAAACATCCTTTCTTCCTAGTTCTCTGGCAGGCCCTGACCTTTGCACGCAAACTGGGATATTGGCCCTGTAGATTTGAAACTTGCCAGCCTCTGTAATCACATAAGCCCATCAATTCCTTATAATAAATATCTCTGGTCCTTGAGCTAAGGTGCGTCTGAGCTGGGGGGAGATGAAAAGGTTAAAATTGGTTGTGAGATTAAGGTGTGTGTTTATTTTTTTGTGGTGTGATAGAACCCAGGGTCTCGCGCATGCTAAGCAAACGTTCTGCTACTGAGCTACTCATCCTGCCCAAGTGGTTTTATTAAAAAAAATTAAAATTGGTTTTTAGTTGTGGCAAAATAGACATAACAAACTTTATCATCTTGACTATTGTGAAGTGTCTTGTTCAGCAGTAAGTATATTCGTATTGTGGTATACAGTTTTGATTTAGACTGGATTTTTTTTTTTTTTTTTTGGTGGTGCTGGGGATGGAACCCAGGGGCATTCTACTTTTGAGCTACACCCCCAACCTATTATTATTATTATTATTATTATTATTATTATTATTTGGTATTGGGGATTGAACCCAGGGGCATTCTACCTCTGAACTACACTCCCAGCCTGATTTTATTTTTATTTTGAAACAAGGTCTCGCTAGGTTGATTGGAGTCTCACTACTTGCTGAGGCTGCCCACGAACCTGCGATCCTCCTGTCAGCCTCCCAAGTACTGGGATTACAAGCGTGCACCACCACGCCCGGCTTAGACTGGATTTTTAATCTCTGGAAATGAGCTCATTCCTGCAGCCTAATGTGACCCCATAGGTTAGCTGATTTTCCCAAGGTGGCTCCAAGGGACAGGAAGGAAGGAGCCCAGGGGACTGTGTTTGGAGATAGAGGAGAGGAAAACCGAAGGAGCCCCTGCTGTTTGCCCCGTGGGGCGGAGGCCTCTCTCCCAGCCAGGCCCAGAGCCAGCTGCAGTGTGCACTGATGATGTCAGGGCCAGGAGGGGACAAGAACTGAGGAGTCTGGGGGCCTTTGAGTCCAGTGATGAAGTGAGGCAGGTTCTGAACTGGGGATGGGGAGGAGGAGGCTGCGCGGCGGCCAGCACGCCGGCCTGTGTCCTCGTCCTTCCTCTTGGCCTCTGCAGCCCAAGCCCTGCTCTCCAATGGCTCTACCGTTCTGGGGGTCCTCTGTGTCCACCCCACCTCCCCTGGAGCTTCCAACCCATGCCCGAGAAGCAGCGTTTTATAAATAGCCATGGTGATGAAACCCTAAATCTAGCACCCCAGGGAGCTGAGTTACCCCGTGGCAGAGCTGGGAGCCAGGAAGTGTCATCTGGGGTGTGACAACAGGTCTGGTGGGTGTGGGGGTGACCCTCTGGTCCCTGTTCCCCCATCACCAGGACTGGCATGCAGGAGTGGGTGACAAGTCAACTGGGGGCAACCTTTGGCCACACAGAGATGAGTTCCCCAATTCCCACTGTGGCCTGCCTGGTCTCCTGTCCCTTGTCTGATCAGAGACACCAGCCTCTGTGTCTCTATCCTGAGTGGCTTCTTAGAGGCCATTAAGTAGCAAAGGGTAGCTGGGGGCAGTGTAGGGAGGAGCCCACTTCTGGTGTCAGGCCTGGGGTCCTGCACAAAGGTGTCCCCCAGAGCAATTCAGCCCCAAGAACGTGCCACATCCCAGGCCTGGGGGCTGGCTCCTGCCTCCTCTCAGCTGGATCCTGCCTTCAGCCGCCCTCCACACTGTGGCCATCGTAGCTTTCTTCTGCGGGCTCGCAAGCACCACAGCCAGGCTCCCCGCGGGGTCCCTCGTCTACCTAGAATGCCCCCTCTTCCTACTCCTTTGACCGATCCCTTCCACCTGCCCTTCAAGCCCCAACCTAAGTCCTGCAGATGTGCGTTCCCTGGCTCTCCACCCCTGCCTGGAAGAGGCCACGGGGGTTCACGTGCCAGCACTCGGCTTCCCCACACACCTCAGAATCCAGGGACCAGGAAACACTTGGGAGTGGTTGCTGGCCGAATGTCTGCCACCTTTGCACGCTCCATGAGGGCAAGGACAGGGTCTGGCTTGCTGTGTCCTGTACCTCCAGTGCCCAGCGAGGGGATTAGCACACAGCAGCTGTGCAGTGAGTGGGGAATGAAGGAAGGGGAATCTAGCAGAGCCCACACTCCCCTAGAACCAGAAACGCCCACACCCAACAGCTGCGACCTTGTGGGAACATCTGGCCACCTCCACAGCTGAGCCCAGCTGAGACCCCGTGTCAGGACGTACTGAGGACGGACAGCTGGGAGTCCCGGGTGCAGTCCTGGGGCAGCCAAGGAGCGTGACGCCTTGAAGACGGTGGATCGGTCGCAGGTTCACGGTTAGTACCACGGAGTCAGCTGGGCAGAGTGACCTGTCCAGGTTCCAAGAGGGATGCTCCAGGCCCCGGCGTGCCTCGGGAGACGTATAGATGAGGCCCCAGGAAGGGCGCAGGCCTTGGCCTCAGTTCCCGGGTTATAGAGCCTTTGTTGAGTCCAGGCAGGGCCAAGGTTTGAGTTTAGTGGCAGAGCACTTGCCTAGCGTGCCTGACGTTCAGTCCCCAGCACTGCATAAATAAATAAATAACAAATAAATGTTGATTTCAAGCTCTGTGACTGCAAAGCAGTGTTAAAGCGACAATATCAATACATGAAAAAATGTCCAACATCATTAGCAGTCAGGGAAATGCAAATGAAAAGTACAGCGAGAGTCCATCTCACTCCAGTTACAATGGCAATCGTCAAGAACACGAACAGTAAATGCTGGCGAGGACGTGGGGAAAGAGGAACTCTTATCCACTGTTGGTGGGATGTTAAATTAGTGCAGCCACTATGGAGATCAGTGCGGAGGTTGCTCAAAAGTCCAGGAATGGAACCAGCATATGCCCTAGCTAGACTGCTCCTCAGTATCTTTCCAAAAGAATTAAAGTCAGAAAACTATAGTGATAGGTACATATCCATGTTTATAGTAACACAATTCTCAATCGTCAAATTATGGAACCAACCTGGGTGTCAACAGATGAATGGGTAAAGGAAATGTGGTCTATACCCACAATGGAATTTTACTCAGCCACAGAGAAGAACAGAATTATGTCCTTTGCAGGAAAATGGATGGAAATAGAGCATATTATGTGAGATCAACCAGTCTCAGAAAGTCAAGGGTTGTATGTTTTCTCTCATGTGTGGAAGCTAGAGAGAAAACAGGAAACAAGAGGGACTTCAAAGAAGTGTGGAGAAAGAGCAGGAGAAGAGTGGGAAGGGCCTGGGGGAGGGAGGTGGGGAGGGGAAAAGGAGACTCGAGGAAGGAAACGGCTCAAGTAATGCTATGTTCCTATATAAAGGTGTCACTACCAACTCACTAACATGGAGGGGGGCAGAGGGAGGAGCACGGTGAGATGCAGGGGAAATACCAAGGGCTGTGTGCGAGTATCTCTTGGAACCTCACCATGATGTATAATTACAGTGCACCAATGAGAGTATATTAAAAAACCACAATAATTCAGATCCTCTGCAGGAGAGCCGGAAAGTTGGCTTCCCTGGGACAAGACACAACCCAGCAATCCCCAGGTGAGAGGAAGAGGGTGGGCAGCGAGGAGCAGGTGGCTCACCTTGCGTCATGAGGTCTCCAGGAGGTCTCAGGGCTCGGAGGTCTGCGGGGAGGAGGATGTGAAGGACGTGGGGGGAGTTGGGGAGAGAGTAAGGATGCGTAGTAGGAGGAAGACAGAGGTGTCCTGCTGTGTCGAAGTCAAATGAAACCTGGGCCTGGCAGAGGACGCTATGACTGAATTGTCCCCAGAGTTCATCGGTGGAAACTAAACTCCCAAATTCATATGCTAATGGAATTTGGAGGTGGAGACATTGGGGAGTAATTGGGGTTAGGTGAGGTCATGAGGGTGGGGCCCCCATCACGGCAATAGTGGCTTTATGAGAAGAGGAGGAGAGACCGGAGCTGCACCCGTGGCTCCCTCCACCTTCCCTAGTGACACTTGCCTCACGTGACCATGCAGAATGATGACCCTTGTCAGATAGCCACTACCTTGGACTTCCCAGCTGTGATAGTTAAACTAGGTTGTCAACTTGACCTGATCATGACACACCCAAGATTATGTGATTTTGGGTGTATAACAGCAGATTAAACAGAAAGCCCTGCCCTGAATGTAGGCAGCAGGATTCTGATAGGTGGGGACTTAGATAAAAGAGGTAGAAGCCACGTAGATTGTGTGCGACTCGTTCCGAGGAAAGCGCATCTGCTCTCGCCTGAGATCGTCAGCCGCCGGCTCCGCCTTTCTCCGAAGAGCTTGATCTTCTCGTCCTCCTGCTCTTGGAACTGAAACTCCACCATCGTTTCTCCGAAGAAGCTTTCTGATCTTCACGTCTTGGACTGGGACTGAATTAGTGGTTGCTCCGATCCTAAGACTCCAGCTCTTAGACCGTTCGACCAGCTACTGGTTCCTCTGACCCTCCACGTGCAGTCAGAACCTGGGACTACATTGCTGCAAACTGTAAGCCC
>PVJS01050197.1:0-14407 GCA_004027185.1 Glis glis | reverse complement strand
TGTGTGTGTGTGTGTGTGTGTGTGTGTGTGTGTGTGTGTGTTACTGGGGATTGAACCCAAGGGCGTTCTACCTCTGAGCTACACCCCAGCCCTAGTTTTTATTTTTTATTTTGAAACAGGGTCTCGCTAAGTTGCGGAGGGCCTCACTAAGTAGCTGAGGCTGGCCGTGAACCCGGATCCTCTGGTCTCAGCCTCCCAAGTACTGGGATGACAAGCGTGAGCCATCACGCCTGGCCACATTGGATAATTTCATGGGGGTCGGCTTGGCTGAAAGAGTGGAGGTCTGGCCCGACCTGACTTCTTGCTCTTGGCTCCCGGCAAAGGATTTGTGCGGATCCATCCACCCTGCCCCACTCCACGACTTGAAATGGGGCTGCCTGGGGCCTGGGGCCAATCATAATAATATCCTAGAGCCTGACTAAGGGAAACGGGCTCTTACACGGATCAAAACCATGACCTCAGCTGGGCGTGGTGGCGCACACTTGTAATCCCAGTACTTGGAAGGCTGAGACTGGAGGATCCGGGTTCGCGGCCAGCCTCAGCTACTTAGTGAGGCCCTCCTCAACTTCGTGAGACCTGGTTTCAAAATAAAGTATAAAAAATAGGGCCAGGGGCGTAGCTCAGAGGTAGAATGCCCCTGGTTTCCATCCCCGGTACTGAAAAAAAAAAAAAAACCCGTGACCTCCTCCTCTTCAGTTACTGCCCTAGAAATTGAAAAAAAAAATCTTGCAATAGTGAGAGGATAAGTTTTGGAGCCGGTGGATGCCAAGTGGTCGGAAACTCTATATTAGCATGCAGGGTTCGTCCCAAGCGTGCTTCCTGGCACCCCATTAAATTAAGTTGTATTTCCTAAAATGAGGTCCAGGCTGCCAGGTGGTATGTAGGGTCACTTTCAGAGGAAAGGTGTTTTTTTTATTGCTAAGATGTTGGTCTAGAAAATTCATGGTATAGGTTTATAAAAAAGACCATTTTATATGAGTCTTGCAGGAAGAAATTACAGTATAGAATGACTTTGAATAGTAAAGCAGATAATAAAAAGAGATGGAAAAATGAGCTTGGTTCCATGTAGGAATATCATTTTGCAGGCCGGCGTAACGGCCAGGCTCAGGACTTGCTGCTAAAGGGCCCGGATGGGAATGCCTGTGTCGCTGCTCCCGGGTTGACCTTGAGCTACTGATGACCTCTCGGGCTCAGTTTCCATCTGTCAATCAGGAATAGATCTCTCGACCGCGCACAATGGTGGCACCAAGTCTCATGTTCAGAGAGTTTCAAATGTAGGTGTTCGACATAACCATCAAAGGAGGTTTTGTCAAGCATTACTTAGACCCACTGACATTTTTTTATTCCGTTACTAGACCACACTACTTATTATGCCTTGTGATTTTTATTTATTTATTTATTATTTATTTATTTATTTATTTATTTATTTGTGTGTGTGTGTGTGTGTGTGTGTGGTACTGAGGATTGAATACCAGGGGCATTCTACCTCCAAGCTACACTCCCCAGACCTTTCTATTTTTAGAAACAGGGTCTCGCTAAGTTGCTGAGGATCACACTATTACTGAGGTTGGTCTCAAACCTGAGATCCTCCTGTCTCAGCCTCCCAAGTACTGGTATGACAGGCATGCACCACCATGCCTGGCCTAAATTAATTTTGTCATTGTTTTGTAAGTTTTTTTTATCATTTTTTAGATGCTTGCTTTCCTCTGTTCAAAGGATTAACCTGGTTAATGTAAACACTTAAGATTGTGGATAATTTTTTGGACTGAGGGGGGTCTGGACTGTCTTTAATTGACTTAGAAGCAGTAGAGTGGGAGTCCAGGCCCCAAACTCCTCTTGAGGCAACATTTACATGGAAGTTCACTGTTTTTATTTATATAGTAATTTCTTTGGAGGGGCTTTGGCAGTCTAGTGGAGGTCCTAAGAGAGTGAAGGCCCTTGACCTCTGCCCTTGACCTCTGCCCTGCCCCAGTATGTGTCTAATCCATACTGGGTATTTTTTTTTCATTTTCAGAGTACTAGAGATCTCAAAAGAGGAAGAGCATGAGTTTTGACTTCTGGGATGGTCTGTGGAATTCCTTCGGCAATGGATTATGATCAAAATGGAATTCCAGTTAGAAATGCTCTGTAATCCAGGAAGGGCTTTATAGATGTAAGAGACGATAGTGAGCAGCCCACGTGTCCATCAACAGATGAATAAAAAAATAATGTATGCATACAATGGAATATTATGCAGCCATAAAAAGGAAGGAACTTCAGACACATGCCACAACATGGCGGAACCTTGGGGGCATTATGTACAGTAAAATGGACCATCGCCAAAAGACAAATCATTTGATTCCACTGCTTAGGTGTCTACGCTAGTTAGATTCATAGAGACAGAACGTAGGAACGTAGCTGCCAGGAGCTGGGGAGTGGAGAGTGGGTAATGGAGAGAAGTTGTTCAATGTGCTTCAGTTTTGTGATTGAAACTCCCTTTTTTTGAAGGAAAAATCCTGAGAGGTGGTGGTTCGATAACATAGTGGATATAACACTACTGACCCGAACACTTGAAAATGGTTAAGATGATATATTTTATGCTATTTGCATTTTGCCACAAATATTTTCTTTTTTTGATTTGAAAAGGAGATAATTATTATACCCCCCCTTTTTTTGGGTACCGGGGATTGAACCCAGGGGCATGCTACCTCCGACCTATACCTCCAGCCCTTTTTATTTTTGTTTTGAAAAAGAGTCTTGCTAAATTGCTTAGGGTCTCACTGAGTTGTTGAGGCTGGCCTCAAACTTGTGATCCTCCTGTCTTAGCCTCCCAAGTACTGGGATTATACATGTGCATATATAATCGATGCCTGGTTATTATTTCCCATTCAGTCGATGGAAATAACTGAGACCCCCGGGGCCAGTTTGGAAACACAGATGGAGAATCGAGATTTCCTCCCTTCCTCCCTCCCTTCTGCTCTTGGATAAATATCGAGCTTCCATGAACTGGCTGCCACTTTTTTTTTTTTTTTTTTGGTGGTACTGGGGATTGAACCCAGGGGCATTCGGCCTCTGAGCTACACCCCTGGCCCCATTTTTTATTCTTTATTTTGAAACCAGGTCTCACAAAGTTGCAGAGGGCCTCACTAAGTAGCTGAGGCTGGCTGCGAACCCGGATCCTCCGGTCTCCACCTCCCAAGTACTGGGATTACAAGCGTGCGCCACCACGCCCGGTGTGGCTGCCACTCTTTGAAGAGGTGGAGATGGGGGAAGAGCACAGAGTTCTGACGCTCATGGATTTTCTGTTCTGCCAGGGTGGTGTGGATAACAAACTGGAACGTAATGGCGGGCACAGATGACCGCTGTCGCAGTTGGCCGGGAAGACCCGCTGGAGCTGGGGACCGTGGTGCTGCCTGGGGTCTGCTGTGGTTTGATGTCACTTGTCCCCAGCATGACTCATGCTGTCTTGGATTCCCAGCATGGTGGCGTTGCGAGGTGGAGGGTCACAGGAAGCCTCGGGGGTCGGGGGCTCGGCCCTCACCGGTGGCTTAATGTGGGTTGGTTGTCCCCAAAAGGGGGTCGTTAGGAAGTGAGGTGGCCCGACGTGATGCGCCCCTTTGCAGGTACTTGCTGGCTCTTCCCTTTGTCATGGGGGAGCAGCCCGAGGCCCTCGCTAGAGGCTTATTAGAAGCTAGCACTGTGCTGTTGGACTTCCAAAACCATGAGTTGAATAAACCCCATTTCTTCCCGGATCACCCAGTCTCGGGCACTCTGTTATAGTCACAGCGCATGAACTAAGAGACCCAGGGAAGGCTTCTTTAAAGAAAACCTAGTTTTTCAAGAGCAGAGACTTGCAAGAAGTGAGGGACTGAGCCTGAGGACTCCTGAGGGACTAGCTGTGAGGCAGAAGTGCAAAGGCCCTGGGGTAAGAATGAGCTTGGCACATCCAGGAGACGTCTCAGCCTCCTCCAGGCAATGGATGAGTGAGTGAAGGGAATAATGTTGCTGACAGGGTTGGAGACGCAGCTGGGGCCAGACAAGTTAGGGCCACGTGGCCATCGTACAGCCAGGCCTAGAGCCAATCGGTGACTGAGCCCGATCTAGAGGTACTGCTCTTCCGTCTGGGAGCTGCTCACCATCTTTAAGGCTGCTCTATTCTTTCCCAGCTAGATTTTTTTTTATCTTGATTATGTAAAGCTAGAAAGATATAAAGGTACAATACAAATCTGGCCGAATCCTTTTATTCTTGGAATATGCTGGTGAAACCCAAAGTTCAAGATGTTCACAACACTATGTTAGCGGATACTTGAACCCCTCTCTCCCCAATTTTGTGAGTATGTATATATGCTTTGGAGGAAGTATAAAAGGAGGTGGTGAGCTGACAATGTTGTGATGGTTAAAATTTTTTTTATTGTTTTTGGTATTGGGAATTGAACCCAGGGGCACTCTACCTCCAAACTATACCCTAGCCCTTTTTCTTTTTCTTTCTTCTTCTTCTTCTTTTTTTTTTTTTTTTTTTTTTTTTTTTTTTTTTTTTTTTTTTTTTTTTTTTTTTTTTTTTTTTTTTTTTTTTTTTTTTTTTTTTTGCAGTACTGGGGATTAAACTCTGGGGCATTCTACCTCTGAGCTACACCCCCAGCCCTATTTTTTATTCTTTATTTTGAAATAGGGTCTCACTAAGTTGTGGAGGGCCTCACTAAGCAGCTGAGGCTGGCCACGAACCTGTGATCCTCCGGTCTCAGCCTCCTAAGTGGGATTACAAGTGTGTGCCACCATGCCCGGCTAATTTTTTTTATTGTTATAGGTATTAAGAATTGAACCCAGGGGAACTTTACCAAACTACACCACTAGCCCTTTTTCTTTTTTCTTTTTTTTTTTTTTGTGGTACTGGGGATTGATTCTACCTCCGAGCTACACCCCCAGCCCTTTTTATTCTTTATTTTTGAAACAGGATCTCACTAAATTGCAGAGGGCCTCACTAAGCAGCTGAGGCTGGCCACGAACCTGCGATCCTCCTGTCTCAGCCTCCCAAGTACTGGGATGACAAGCATGTACCACCACACTGGGCTTTATTTTTCGTTTTGAAACAGAGTCTTACTAAGTTGCTTGAGGGTCTTGCTAGGTTGCTGAGACTGGCTTCCAACCTGTGATCCTCCTGTCTCAGCCTCCCAAGCACCAGGATTACAGGCATGCACCATCATACCCAGCTTGATGGTTAATTTTAATGTGTCAACTTGACTGGGCTAGGGGATACCCAGATTGCTGGTAAGACATTTTTTTTTCTGGTTGTGCCTATGAGGTTGTTTCTGGTAAGAGATTAGATTAGAATTGACAGGCTGAGAAAAGAAGATGGCCCTCGTCAGTACAGATGGGCACTGTCCAATCCATGAGTCCCAAATGGGAGAAAGGGTGGAGGAGGAACACGTTTGGTCTCCGCGTGAGTTGCGACTTTGGACTCCAAGGGGGACTTGCGTCAGCGGCCCCACCCCACCCCTGCCTCCTGCCCCTCGGCTTTTGACCTTGAACGAGCCCTCAAACCACGGGCTTCCCTGGCACTCAGGCCTTCAGACTGAATTATACTGCCGGCTTTCACTTGTAATTCAGAGGAGGTGCGCACGCTCTTAGTTGGAAATGGCTTTTACGCTAAATCCAAGCACAGTTTGATAAGAGTTGTAATGTGCACAATTAGGCGAGCTTAAATTCTACATCTGAATATATTTTTTTAAAGCTATGCGTATTAGATGCATGAAATTGCAATACTTTCCTCCAAGTGTCTTTTAATACTGCAAAGAGGACCCCTAGCTAGCAGACCTCTAGTTTCCAGGTACGCCCCATGTGTCTTTGTGATAGGTACTTGTTCTTTTGTTTTGGAAACCAGCGCTTTTGTAGATGCTTATTTAGCATCGATTTCTACTTATGGGCATTGAGCTGCTGTTGGGTCTCCCCCCACCCCGCAGAGTTTCAAACATGCTTCATTTTCTAGCCACACAAATCAAATTCCACTCTCTCTCTCTCTCTCTTTTTTTTTTTTTTTTTGGTGCTGGAGATTGAACCCAAGGGCATTCTACCTCAGAGCAACACCCCCAGCCCTATTTTATTTTATTTTTTTATTTTGAAATAAGGTCTCACTAAGTTGCTGAGGCTGGCTGCAAACCTGCAATCCTCCTGTCTCAGCATCCCAAGCACTGGGATTACAGGCGTGCGCTACCACACCTGGCAAATTCCAATCTTAAATGGGGTGGACCTAGCATGCAGTTACTCTACCTGGAGATGGTTCTGTGGTCCTGGAGCTGCTTGGAGATGTTTCTCCATCTGTGCGTGGGGGATAATGCCCCTAGGCCCGCCTTCCCTGGATTGTCGCTCTGTGAACTGTGGGAGTTTTAGGAGAAGGGCCCTCTCAAATGCTGGGCGTGGTGTCGCACGCTTGTAATCCCAGTACTTTGGGAGGCGGAGACCGGAGGATCCCGGTTTGTGGCCAGCCTCAGCTACTTAGTGAGGCCCTCCGCAACTTCGTGAGACCCAGTTTCAAAATAAAGTATAAAAAATAGGGCCGGGGGTGTAGCTCGGAGGTAGAACGCCCCTGGGTTCAATCCCCGGTACCGCAAAAAAAAAAAAAAATGCTGGGCAATCACCCCCGATCTACATTTGGTGGAAGGAGTCCCCAGTTCTAAGAAGCTCTTGGTGCCTGGTAGAAGTGCCAGGACCCCAATTAAACAACACAGTAACCCTGAGCACTCATCTTCATTCATTCATTCATTCATTCATTCATTCATTCATATTCTTTCTCTCTCTGTCTCTTCTGCCACTTCTCTTCTGAAATCTCTTCACTGACTCCCAGCGCTCAAAGGACTACTCTCCAGCCCTCCTAGCTCAGCTGGAAGGTCCCCGTGCCATGGCTTGTCTCTCCACAATGGCCGCCCAGCACAGCCCGCGGCCAACGCAGCAGGCCGGGGGCGCTCAGTGTCCTAGCCGGATGCCCTCGCTACCTTGGTCAGTACTCTGCCAAAGTCCAGCCCAACACACCTGAGCTCCGTCCTGGCTCCCTGTTTCCACCTCCACATTTACCTCTTCCCCCTGATGATCCTGCAGACTCCCAAGCTGCTGATGAAATGAGACAGATTTGTGGGGGGATCGGTCCCAGCACCCCCGGGGATGACAATCTCAGGGGATACTCAAGTCCCTTATAAAATGGCAGAGTATTTGCACATCACCCAGGTGCATCCTCTGGATACTTTAAACCATCTCTAGATTGCTCACGCACAATACAGTGTTACAGAACCATCTCCAGGTAGAGTAATTGCATGCCAGGTCCACCCCGTTTAAGATTGGAATTTGCGCCGGGCGTGTTGGCGCACGCTTGTAATCCCAGTACTTTGGGAGGCGGAGACCGGAGGATCCGGGTTCGCGGCCAGCCTCAGCTCGCTCTCTCTCTTTCTCTCTCTCTCTCCCTGTCTCTTTCTCTCTCTCTCTCTCTCTCTCTCTACCTAGGGAGGCCCTCCACAACTTCGTGAGACCCAGTTTCAAAATAAAGTATAAAAAAGTAGGGCCGGGGGCGTAGCGCGGAGGTGGAACGCCCTGGGTTCAATCCCCGGTACCGCAAAGAAAAAAAAAAAGATTGGAATTTGCCAGGGGTGGTTTATGTAATCCCAGTATTTGGGATTACAGTGTTACATTTACAGTGTGAATGCTGTGTCCATGGCGCTTGCTTAGGGAATAAGAACAAGAAAAAAAGTCCATACGCAGTGGGTGCAGATGTAACCATTGTAAATATAACTACATAAGTCACAGCAACAACAATGTAACTTTTCCCCCAACTATTTCCCATCCATATGTCACAGCAACAACAATGTAACTTTTCCCCCAAGTATTTCCCATCTAAATTGGATGAATCTAAGGATTGGGAACTCAGGAACACAGAGGGCCAGCTCTAGGCATGTATGTATTTATTGTGTTTGTTTATTTATTCAGTGGTGCTGGAGATTGAACCCAGGGGCATTCTACCTCTGAGCTACACCCCCAGCTCTTTTTATTTTTTATTTGGAAACAGGGTCTCGCTAAGTTATTGAGGGTCTAAGTAGCTGAGGCCGGCCTCAAACCTGTGATCCTCCTGTCTCAGCCTCCCAAGCACTGGGATCACAGGCATGCGCCACCGTGCCTGGCTGATAGAGGGCCAACTCTAATTGGTCCGGAATGAGTGTCTGCTTGGGGAGCAATATTATTTTTATAAGACGGCATTTTTAAAAACATTGCTGCTGTAAGATGTTGGAAGGTACTGTGCATCATAATTCCTTGAGCCCAGCAGTGTTCTTATGCTATAAAATTGCTAAGTTCACTTGGATGTCCTTGGTGTACACTGAGGGGGTGGCGGAGAGAAAGGCTCACCTAGGTGGGCAAAACCCAGTGACTTCTTTGAAATGTAGTGTTTCCCCTGGGGAACTTTCTAGAATGTGTTACAGACATACAACCCATGGAGGATTGGGGTTCCTTAACATCATTTTTACTTTCAAAGTAGAACGCGGTAGCTGGGCAAAGTGGCGCATGCCTGTAATTCCAGTATTTGGGAGGCTGAGACAGGAGGATCGTAGGTTCAAGGCCAGCCTCAAGAGCACAGTGAGACTCTCAGCCACCTAGCGAGACCCTGTTTCCAAACAAAAAATAAAAACGGCCGGGGTGTGGCTCAGAGGTAGACTTCTCCTGGGTTCAATCTCCAGTACTGAGAAAAAAAAAAAGAATGGAATGTGCTAAGTGTAACTATACAATTTGGTGAATCACTGTGTTTTTATCACATTTGTAAAGCTCTGGGTTGGACGGCCACTCGTATTTAATTCCTACAGTCAGAGTCTCTGAGGCCTCTTCTTCCTAGCCAGCCCTTGGATTGTGTGCATTTCCAGAACGTCTCTGTTCATTTTGTTTCTGCAAGATGGTTTGAAGGGACCGATGCGAGGATAGGGATATGTCACTCTTGGTACAGGCACAATCCCTGATGGCCATTTCATTGCTGAATTGAAATGCAGTGGACTGCACCCTCGTCCCCATTAAATTACTTCCTACTTGTGATCCTACAAGGAACCGACTCATTAATCTACGGTTACAGTTTGGATCTATTTATTTACTTGTTTTTTGGTAGTAGGGATTGAACACAGGGGCATTCTATCTCCAAGCTACACCCCCAGCTTTTTTTTAGTGTTTTTGTTTTTTTTTTGCGGTACTGGGGATTGAACCCAGGGACATTCTACCTCCGAGCTATAGCCCCAGCCCTATTTTTTATTCTTTACTTTGAAACAGGGTCTCACTAAGTTGCAGAGGGCCTCACTAAGTAGCTGAGGCTGGCTGTGAACCTGCGATCCTCCTGTCTCAGCCTCCCAAGTACTGGGATTACAAGTGTGCCTCACCATGCCTGGCTATCATTCTTATTTATCATATGATCATTAACACAAGGTTTTGGTCAATTTCAGGTGTGGCTAATGTCAAATCCACCCCATCGTCCCCTACTGAAGAATAAAAATTGCTCTTCAAGGAAATGAAAGTGTGTTTGGTCTAGATCGCCTTGTTTTTGGCCCACTTTATTAGTTCTAACAGAGCCTTGATATACACTGATGTCTTTTTTTTTTTTTTTGCGGTACCGGGGATTGAACGCAGGGGCGTTCTACCTCCGCGCTATGCCCCCGGCCCTATTTTTTATACTTTATTTTGAAACCGGTCTCACGAAGTTGCAGAGGGCCTCACTAAGTAGAGAGAGAGAGACAGAGACAGAGACAGAGACAGAGAGACAGAGAGCGCTGAGGCTGGCCACGAACCCTGATCCTCCGGTCTCCTCCTCCCAAAGTACTGGGATGACAAGCGTGCGCCACCACGCCCGGCTTACACTGATGTCTTTAATAAAATTCATAATGTGTTTAGCTGGGCGTGGTGTTGCATGCTTGTAATCCCAGTACTTGGGAGGCTGAGACCAGAGGATCCAGGTTCGCGGCCAGCCTCAGCTACTTAGTGAGACCTTCTGCAACTTAGTGAGACCCTGTTTCAAAAAAAGAATAAAAAATAGGGCTGGGGGTGGAGCTCGGAGGTAGAATGCCCCTGGGTTCAATTCCCGGTACCATAAAAAAAATTTCATAATGTGTTGTGTTAAGCTCAATACCACTGACTGGGACCCATCAAGGCTGTTGTGACACCATGTTGACATGGGGCCACTGGTTTGGTGACAGCTGGAAATAAGAACCGAGCCCTGTGAGCATCAGGACTGTCCAGGGGAATCTCTGCTGGAGTCCGTAGTCCGGGAACATGTCCCTCAGGGGTCACCGATTGAGGGCCAAGCACAGCCACGCTCCAGGCACAAAGAGCCTGCTCTTCTGTGACGGTCATTTTTAAGTCATTGGTGATGCTGATGGGCTCTTCTCCACCTGCAGCTGCTGGGTGCACACTTTGGGCTGCACGTAGGTGAACTGTCTCGCCTGATCCTCAGTGGTCTTATCAGGTGGGTCTTCCCACTGTTCACAGCTAGGGAAACTGAGGCAGGGAAAGAGAAGCACATAGCTGACAGCCATCCTCCCAGGATGCAGCACTGCCAGAAACAGAAGCCAGGAGTTGGCGGTTCAGGGTCGCAGCTCACCCAATAGCTGATCCTTGTTAACCATGTCCTTTTTCTTTTTTTCTTTTTTGCAGTACTGGGGATTGAACCCAGGGGCATTCTACCTCCGAGCTACACCCCCAGCCCTATTTTTTTATTCCTTATTTTGAAACAGGGTCTCGCTAAGTTGCGGAGGGCCTCACTAAGTTGTGGAGGCTGGCCTCGAACCTGTGATCCTCCTGTCTCAGCCTCCCAAGTACTGGGATGACAAGCGTGTGCCACCACACCTGGCCCCGGGTCCTTTTTCTTAGGAGATAAAGACAAGTGATATTCTACTCACAGGAACTCACATTCCTGAACACATATGGTGTGCTGGAATTTTTTTTTTTTTTTGGTCTCCTTTCTTCTTTTACTATAAGGGAAGGATGGGCGTTCACAGTCATGAGTAACAGAGGTTCCAAGAGGCTCCGAGAAGTTGGCCAACCCCAAAGTCAAAAGCTGCAAGGAGGTTTCTGGCTCCAGCACATTCTATTTCCCACCACGTGCAGTCCCAGAGCATCTAATAATGATAAGGTCTTGAATTCTGCGTGCGGCTGTGCAAAGATAAATTGCAAAGACTCTACGCTCTGTGATCAGAGAGCCCACAGCCACAACCCACCATAATTGTGTGGACCCCATAAATACCAGAACGAAAATATTTTCTTCTGGAAGAAGACATGGTAGCATTTTTCAGCCAGAGCCCGGGTTTGTAAACCAGACCACCCTTTCAAGCGTCTCCAAGTGGGACCCGCAGGCTTGATGGCTCTCTGATAGGAAATGTCCCCGACACCGACATCCTATTGCATGACAAGGAGGGCACGTCGGTAGAAAAGGGGCTTTCCAGAAAGTGACTCCACGGATGCTGGGGAGATGTTTTCAGATTCTAAAATAGTCACTTCCATTCAAACCCTGCTGGGTAATTATAGCTGTGCCGTTTCCCCCGGGCCTGGAGGCGATCCAGGCTCATCTCTCATCCCTCCGCTGCCTCATCTCGGGTCCGATGGAGACTTCCACGTGGGTATGAGAACCAGGGGGCCTTCAGAGTGTGCTGTGCGGTCCAATTCTTCTCTGGACCCCCCAAAGATCTTGGGGGGTCAGTACGAGGAAGGAGAATGAAGGTGACAACCTTTAATCTAGAAAGATCTGGAGCAAACTGGATGTACTTCCTGAGGCGGAAGCGTGCTCTTAATCTTTTCTGCAGGTCTGGGTGTGGTTTTATAGCGGGGAGTTGCAGGGTCTGGGGTGGGCGGACTTGTCCACTCAAGGAGAAAGGGAAACAGGCTCCCTGCCTCCGCCCTATTTCTTTTTAAGGCCACAAGTGAGGTCACGCTCACCTTCCACGCTGGGTGCCGTGATGTTTTTCTAATTGTCTGCCACACTTCCTTGACTCTAGTCCTCCTTCGCGGCAGGGACAGGCTCCTGGGGTCAGGCACGCAGCAGTCTCCAGCCCCCGGTGTCAACTAGGAATTCAGGAGCCAGGGCGTCCTCCAGACCGGACCTGTGGCCCAGTGGGGCTGGGACATCTGTCTGGGACGTGACCAGAGTGGGGGTGGGAGGGCAGAATGAATCCACACCTGGGTGGCTGCGGGCCAGGCATCCCTGCCTCGCTGCGATCCTATTGGACAGTCCGTAAATAGCACCCTGCATCTTTAGGAGGGGCTTGGCCAATCACGTGAGAGCTGTGCCAAGGGCTTGGCCAATCACCAGAGCTGGAACACCGAGGGGGTGGAGCTAGTGTGAGGCTCCTGGCCAGCACCAAGAGCAGTGCTGGGTATCTGACTGGCATTATCTCAAAGAAGTCCTCACGACCACCTCCTACAACATAAGAGTGGATAAGGAAACTCAGGTTCAGAGAGATGAAGAAACTTGTCTGAGGCCACACAGCATCTTGCTTTATGTTCTCCCTTGATGCAGAGCCCATGACAAGGATTCACGTGTCCAGGAAATAGCAGAGGGGCTGTTAATAAACAGGCAGTGGGAGGCCAGCGTGTCACCAGGCAGGGACACTCTGGAAGACAGTAGGGAACACACCCCACAGCCTCTCTTCCAGAGCGGGGGCATCTAGGGATATTTTTACACCAGCTGCTGATGGTCGCTGGTTAAGCCTGGGCGGGGGAAGGCGTGGTAATTTCTCAGCTGGGACAGAGGCAACCCTGGGGCCGTGGAGAGAGGTCCTCACTGTTGGGAGCTGGCCGGCCTGCACCGAAGCGTGGCTCCTCAGAGAACAAGCCAGGAACGGGCAGTGTCGCGCACGTTCAGTGGCAGAGCTGGGCCACCGAGACACCTCTTGCCGCACAACAATGCAACCCCAAACTCAGTTGCTCAGAACAGCCACTGATCCATCCGCGAGGCTCCGGGACCGCCCTTCGGGCTGAGTCCGCCTGAGAGTTCTCCTGCTCGGCTCAGCCAGGCTCGGTCCTGTGGTTACGATGACCTGGTACCTTAACTGAGGGCCACTTGTTCTGGGAAGGCCGCGCCTGAGACACCTGCTCTGTTCTGTGTCATCTCATCCTCCAAAAGACAGGCGGGGTCAGCAGATTGTCTCTGTCAAAGGACAGATAGTAGTACTTGGGAGGCGGAGACCGGAGGATCCGGGTTCGCGGCCAGCCTCAGCTACTTAGTGAGGCCCTCCGCAACTTCGTGAGACCCGGTTTCAAAATAAAGAATAAAAAATAGAGTTGGGGGTGTAGCTCAGAGGTAGAACGCCCCTGGGTTCAATCCCCGGTACTACACACACAAAAAAAGGACAGATAGTGTGCATATGTGTGTATGTATTTATGTGTGTATATATATGTGTATATGTACACACATACACATACATATATGTATACATGTGTGTAATATATATACATACATATGTGTATATATGTGTGTAATATATATTCACATAAATATATGTATATATAGATGTGTGTGTGTATATATATGTTTTTTGGGTTTTTTTGCTTTTCAGGGTATTAATTCTGCTCTAACTACTTAACCTGCCATGGTGGTGTATAAGCATCACAGACAATACATAAACAAGTGGGCATGGCTGTGTTCCCAATAAAACTTTATTTATAAAACAAGCAGGGGGCCGGATTTGGCCTGTGGGCCCTGCTCCGCCAATCCCCAGGTTGGACCGAACTTCATGAGGTGGTCCACGTGTTCAGAGAGTTGCTGAGGCTGTCCTTGAACCTGTGATCCCCCTGTCTCAGCCTCCCAAGTACTGGGATGACAGGCGTGCGCTACACACCCGCCTTCATTGTCTCTTCTCATGAGGACACTGGTCTCGTTGGATCTGGGGCCCATCTTTATGACGTCACTCAACCTTAATCGCTTCCTTGAAGGCCCATCTCCAGATACAGTCACATGGGGGGCTAGGGAGCCAACAAATGAACTTTGGAGGATAGAATTCAGTCCACAAGCTCCCCAGCCTCCACCGCCCGCCCAAGACTTCTCCTGCCGCCATGCCTGTGGCCGTGGGAAGTTCAGCGCTCAGCAGTCAGTTTTACATGTTACCCTGTATTTGGCCGAGTATGCTTACATAAGCAGACAACTGGGTTTTTATTTTTTTTAAATTAATTAATTTTTTTTTTGCGGTACCGGGGATTGAACCCAGGGGCGTTCTACCTCCGCGCTACACCCCTGGCCCTATTTTTTTTTATAGTTTATTTTGAAACCGGGTCTCCCAAAGTTGCGGAGGGCCTCACTAAGTAGAGAGAGAGAGAGAGAGACAGGGAGAGGGAGAGAGAGCGAGAGCTGAGGCTGGCCGCGAACCCGGATCCTCCGGTCTCTGCCTCCCAAAGTACTGGGATTACAGGCGTGCGCCACCATGCCCGGCTC
>PVJS01050196.1:0-14405 GCA_004027185.1 Glis glis | reverse complement strand
GAACCCAGATCCTTCTGTCTCCACCTCCCAAAGTACTGGGATTACAAGCGTGCACCACCACGCCCAGCTTCCCTGCCTTTTTCTATGTCTCTCATTGTCTGGGTGTTTTTTGTGCCACCTGTCACCCCCTGGATCTCCTTCTCTTCCTTTCTGTCTCTCTTTGTCTCCCTCTTTCCCTGTCACTGGTTTTCTCTAGTCTCTGAGCTCCAGTAGCAGAGGTAGGTCCAGTGTGTTTGATGTTCACCAGGCTGCAGTCTGTCCCCACCATTACTGTGATCCTGCACCCTCTCTGTCCCTTGTATTGGTTCAGGCCATAATTACCCAATATGTGAATGAATGTGTCCACATCTGGCTGATTTTTTTCTCTTTTGTTTAAAATAGGGGAGCCATATGTTAACACCAAACTGATACTCATTGTAATGTGAGACTACAATGCACCAATAAAAACATAAAAAAAAATAAAAAAATAAAAAAATAAATAAAATAGGGGAGCCAGAATCTTGCTTGAAAAGCTGAACAACAACAACAACAATGACAAAAGCAACCACCATAGACTTGACCTAGGGCATGGGGCAGCTGAGCCACCCCACATCCCTGAGGGTGAGATGAACGCAATGCTTTACCTAAGTCTGAAATTCAAGGCTGTGAGGCTCAGTCTCTCCACATACTCTCATGGTTGTGTTTACCTTCCTTTTCTGTGTGTAGGACCCTTTGAAGTATCTTCATCAATGCTGGCTTCTTTGTTATGTATTCCTTTGGTTTCTGTATCATGGAAGGTCTTTATAAATTATGAAGGGTATCTTTGCTGGATATAGAAATGTAGGTTGGTAATTATCTTCTTTCAGCTCTTGAAATACTAATTCAACCCCCTCCTGGCCTTTAAAGTTCCTGCTGAAATATTTTCTGTTCTGATGGGTGGAAATGTGGACCACGTCATGAATCCTGGTCCAGTGGCCATGCTGATCTCTGTTATCATTCCAATCTTAGTGTATGTTCTGTTGAAGCAAGAACTCTTATTTTTCCCCTGGTACTGGGGATTAAACCCAGGGACATTCTACCTCTAAGCTATACCCCCAGACCTATTTTTTATTTTGAAACAGGGTCTCACTAAGTTGAAGAGGGCCTCACTAAGTAGCTGAGACTGGCCATGAATCCACGATCCTCTTGTCTTAGCCTCCCAAGAACTGGGATTACAAGCGTGCGCCACCACACCCAGCTGAGAACTCTGTTTTTATATTCCTAGTGGGCTTCTAGTAGTCAACATGTAGGATAGTTCTGATTTTTTTTATCCACCCTTTCAGTCTCTTTTATTTGATATACTTACACCATTCACATTTAATGTATTATTGATATATTTAGATTAGTATCCATTGTATTTGTAGGTGTTTTCTATTCATTGCATTTTTGAAATGGTCCCCATTTTTCTGCCTTCTCCAGTATTTTTTGTCTTTTCTTATTTGTTTATTGCCTTCTCTGGTCTTAATTGAGCATTTTCATAGGATTATATGTTCTCTTGTATTTTAGCACATCAATTATACTTCTTTTTAATGTTTTTGGTGATTACCTTACGTTTGTAGTAGTGATTTCCAACTAATCTCAGGCAACATCTAGCTACAGTGCACTATTTCATGAAAGTTACAATTTAAATTTATTCCAACTTAAATTATCTGAACCTCTTATCCAAGTTCCCTTCTCTTTCCCCCCATAACATACTGCCATTTATTTCATTTACTCATAAGCTAAAATGCAGGAAATAATTTTTATTTTAATGAAACTTATTAGATTAAGGAGAAAAATAATATTCTTTATCTTAATTTTGTTTAATCTTTATAATATATTCTCTTTCTTATGTAGACACAAGTTTCTGACCTACCTCATTTTCTTCACCCTGGAAATCTCTTCTAACATTTCTTTAGAATTACCTCAGTTTATGTTTGTGTGAGTAAATTTACTCTTCACTTTTGAAAGATAGTTTTGGGAGCCGGGCGTGGTGGTGCACGCTTGTAATCCCAGTACTTTGGGAGGCAGAGACTGGAGGATCCAGCCTCAGCTCTCTCTCTCTCTCTCTCCCTGTCTCTCTCTCTCCTTAGTGAGGCCCTCCACAACTTCGTGAGACCCGGTTTCAAAAATAAAGTATAAAAAATAGGGCTGGGGGCGTAGCGTGGAGGTAGAACGCCCCTGGGTTCAATCCCCGGTACCACACACAAAAAAAAAGAAAGATAGTTTTGGTAGATACATAATTCTTGTTTGGTGAATGTCTTTTCTTTCTCCTCACATCTCCACTAGCATGTAGTATATAACTTTTATTCTTGATGACTGTCATTTTAACTAGAGTGAGATGAAACCTCAACATAATTTTGATTTGCATTTCTCTGATTGCTAAAGATGTTGAACACTTTTTTTCAGATATTCGTTGGCCATTTGTATTTTTTCTTTTGAGATGTTTCTGTTTAGTTCATTTGCCCATTTATTAACTGGGTTATTTGTATTTTTTGGTGTTAAGTTCCTTTGTTTTCTTTATATATTCTGGATATTAATCCTCTGTCAGAGGAGTAGCTGACAAAGATTTTATTCCATTTTGTAAACTTTATTTTCATGTTGTTGATTATTTCCTTTGCTGTGCAGAAGCTTTTTGATGCCATCCCATTTATTAATTACTGGTATTATTTTACAAGCCTTAGGAGTCCTACTAAGGAAGTCATTGCCTGTGCCTATATGTTGGAGTGTTTGTCCCTACATTTTCTTCAAATAGTTGCAAATTATCTGGTCAAGTTTCTAGGTCTTTGATCCATTTCGAGTTGACTTTAGTGCAGGGTGAGAGATTGGGATCTAGTTTCATTCTACATAGAGCTATCCAGTTTTTCCAGCACCATTTGTTAAAAGGTTGTCTTTTCTCCAAGATATGTTTCTGGCACCTTTTCAAGAACCAGATAACTGTATCTTTATGGGTCTGTTTCTTAGACTTGTATAATATTCTATTGGTTTATGTGCCTGTTTTTATTCCACTAACATGCTGTTTTTGTTACTTTAACTCTGTAATATAACTTAAAACTGGGTATTATGATGCCTCTAGCATCACTTTTTTGCTAAGAGTTGCTCTGGATATTCTCAATCTTTCATTCTTCCATATGAATTTTGGGACTTTTTTCCCCTAGTTCTTTAAAGCATGCCATTAGTGAATTGATGAAGATTGCATTAAATCTGTAGATCACTTTTGGTAATTCTGTTTATTCCAGAGCATATGAGGTCTTTCCATCTTCTAATATGTTTTCAATTTCATTTTTCAGTGTTTTTTTTTATTTTCACTGTAGAAGTCTTTCACTTTTTTGTTCAATTTATTCGTAGTATTTTTTGAGGTTATTACGAATGGGATTGTTTCCTGATTTTTTTTCCAGCAGATTCATTATATGTGTGTAGAAAAACTATTGTTTTTTGTATGTTGATTTTGTATCCTGCTACTTTGCTGAATGTGTTTATCAGTTCTAGAAGTCTTCTGGTGGAAATATTTTGATCTACTAAAAAAAGATCATATCATCTGATTTCTTACTTTCCTATTTGTACCCATTTTATTTCCTTTTCTTGCCTATTGCTCTGGGAGTGGTGATAGTAGATATCCTTTTCTGTTCCTAATTTTAAAGAAAATGCTTTCAGATATTCCCCATTCAGTATGATGTTGGCTTTGGGATTGTCATAAATATCCTTTATGATGTTGAGGTAAGTTTCTTCTAGCCCTAGTTTTTCATTGTTTTTAACATAAGTGCATGCTGAATTTTGTCGAAGGCTTTTTCATCATCTATTGAGATAATCATGTGATTTTGCCCTCAATTCTATTCATGTGATAAATTATACATATGGATTTGCATATCTTGAACCATCTTCACATCCCTGGAAGCTAACAAATTTGATCATGATGTGATCTTTTGTAATCTGCATTTGAATAGGAACTGCTAATATTTTATTAAGGATTTTTTCATCTATGTTCATCAGGGAGAGTTGTCTATAGTTTTCTTTCCTAGACATGTCCTTATGTAGTTTTGGTATCAGGGTGATCCTGCCTTCATAGAATGAATTTGGGATTTTTCCCCTTTTTTATTTTATGTTTTTAATACTTTTATTAGTACTTTATAGCCACCATAACTTATATAGTCACCATAAACCATTTTTATCTCTTCTTTTGTGAAGTGTCTATTTAGTTCAGTTGCCCATTTCTTTTTTTTTTTTTTTGTGGTACCGGGGATTGAACCCAGGGGCGTTCTACCTCCTGGCTACACCCCTGGCCCTATTTTTTATACTTTATTTTGAAACTGGGTCTCACGAAGTTGCGGAGGGCCTCACTAAGTAGAGAGAGAGAGAGAGAGAGAGAGAGAGAGAGAGAGAGCTGAGGCTGGCCGCGAACCCAGATCCTCCGGTCTCCGCCTCCCAAAGTACTGGGATTACAAGCGTGCGCCACCACGCCCGGCTTCAGTTGATTCTTGTATATTACTATGTAGTTCATAGTGATAGTGACATACATGCACACAGCACTTGGTGGTCTTTCTCACAGCTTCTTCTCTATTCCCCAAACCCCCTTCCCCATACAGGGTATTGAGGTTGACATTGGTATTCTCACATATGTAAATAATGTCAATGGAAGTGATTCCTTCATTGATCCTTCCTCCCCTCCCCCTTCACCTAGACCACCTCCCTGGCTCTGCTGGAGTTTCTCCTCCATTACCTGAAGTCACTCTGGTATCCCAATTACTCCCTAGCTTCTGCATGAGAGAAAACATATGAACCTTCACTTTCTGTGACTGGCTAATCTTACTTAATATAATGTCTCCAGGTCAATCCATTTTCCTGGGTTGATTCTCTCTTTGTTTTGGTTAGGTTGGCTAAGGGTTTATCAAACTTGTTAATCTTTTGAAAGAACCAGATTTTTGCTTTGTTGATCTTTTGTATTGTTTTTTGTTCTCTATTTTATTGATTTCTGCTCTGATTTGAATTATCTCCTGCCTTCTACTGGCTTTGAGATTAGACTGTTTCTGTTTTTTCAGTTTCTTGAGGTGTGTCATTAAGTTGTTTATTTTGTGACTTTCTGTTTTTCTTATGTGGGCACTCATAAGAAAAATTCTCTATAAAGTTTGCTATATTTTTCCTTTTAAAAACACCTTCAAAAAGTATCCCATAGATTTTGAAATGTTGAATCACTATTTTTGTTTAATCCTAGGAATTTTTAAATTTCTCCCTTTATTTTTCTCTGATCCAGTCCTCATTCAAGAGAATATAATTCAGTCTCCATATATTTATGTGATTTCTTTTTGTATTCCTGTTGTTGATTTCTACTTTCATTCCATTAAGATTTGAAAATATGCAGGGAATTATAATACATTTTAGAATTTGCTGGTACTTTCTTTGTGGCCCAGAATGGGGTCTATTTTGGAGATGGTTCCGTGAGCAGCTGAGAAGAATGTGTATTCATCTGTTGTTGGTTGGAATATTCTGTATATGTCTATTAGGCCCATTTTGGTTATAGTGTTCTTTAGGTCTAAAGAGTCTTTACTTATCTTTTGCCTGGAAGATCAATGTAGTGGTGTGAGCATTGTGTTGAAGTCTCCCAATATTATTGTATTTGGGTCTATTTGAGACCTATTGTTTCAAAGAGTTTGTTTTATGAAAGTGGGTGCACCCACATTTGGGGCATAAATGTTTACTATCATTATATCTTCTTGTTGGATTGTTCCTTTTAATAGTAACAAGCTACCCACTTTGTCTCTTCTTATAAGTTTGAGCTTAAAGTCCGCTTTGTCATATATGAGTATTGCTACCATTGCTTGTTTTCAGTATCCATTTGCATGGCATATCTTTTTCTATTCTTTCACCCTTAGCCTATGGATATCTTTGCCTGTAAGCTGAGTTTCTTGTAAGCAGCATACAGTTGGATTGTGTTCTTTAATCCACATGACCAGTCTATGCTTTTTCATTGGAGAGTTTATACCTTTGACATTCAGTGTTATTATTGAGAGATGATTTTTGTTTCCTGTCATTTTGAATTATATTTTCTGTTTGATATAGTGTTATTTTTCCTTTGCTTAGTTGCTTCCTTGTTGAAATTTGCCCCTTGTTTGGTTCTGGTATTTACTTCTTTTTTTATTTTTTGTGTTTTATTTCTTTAAGTATTTTCTCTAGTGCCATCTTGGTAGTCATGGATTCTTTTAGTTTTTGCTTGTCTTGGAAGGTTTTTATTTCTCCATCAATTTAGAAAGATGTCTTTGCTGGATATAGCTGTCTTGGTTGGAAGTTGTTTTCTTTCATGGTCTGGAGTACACCTTACCAGCCCCTCCTGGCTTTCATGACTTGGGTTGAGAAGTCTGGAGTGATTCTTATTGTTTTGTCCCTGAATGTCACCCATTATTTTGTTCTTGATGCTTTTAAGATTATTTCCTTGGCCTCTATGCTAGTAATTTTGATTATTATGTGGTGTAGAGAAGTTCTTTGATCTTGTCCTGTTGTTGTTCTGAATGTCTCCTGTATGTCGATGTCCAAGTCTTTTTCTAGGTTTGGGAAATTCTCTGATATTATTTCTCTATAGAGGTTTCTAATACTCTGTTTTGTGCTTCTAGACCTACTTCGATGTCTATTATCTGTAAGTTATGTCATTTCATATTATCTCAAATTTCCTGGATGTTCTGGTCGTGTTGTCTTATTGTCTTTCTATGTATGGTCAGTTTTGAATAAGCTGTCTTCCAAGATTGAGACTCTATTTTCCATGTGATCTAGCTTGCCAGAGGTGGTTTCTATTGAAGTCCTTAATTCATTTATTGACTTTTTATTTCACTCAAAGCCTCTTTTTGGTTCTTACTTTGGGCCTCAATTTCTCTGTTGATATGTTTTTTCATTTCCTGTGCACTTACTCTGATTCATTTCCGAGACCTCTGATCATATTAAAAATCAAGGTTCTGAATTCTCTTTCTGGTGTTTCCTGTGGATCAGTATTGGTGATCTCCCTCTTTGTTGAGTTGCGGGAGTTTATTGTTTCCTTGCTGGTCTTCATTCTTATGTTTTCAGAGTTCTCAGGTTTGTATTTCTGTTGTCTTGGCATCCTCTTCCTCTCTGTGCAAGAGTCCTGTGTGTATTTGTTATCCCTTTATAATGAGGCCTATTCTGGGGTAATATATTTGCTTCCACGAATCTGTCTCATATAATAAAACTTTTGAGTTTGTTCCCCACAGCCTCTTTAACAAGATATAGTTCTTGGTGCAGGCAAACAGGAGTCTCTAACTGGCTACAGGTCCCCATGCTCTCCAGGCCCAAACTCTATAGGGCCAGAGATTATGATGTTTTGTTCAGAGCCTGTAGCCTTCTGGTTGGGATTTAATGCCCCATAGATACCACCTTTGCTCTGCTGGTTTTGAATCTGTGACACTCTGCAGAGCACTGACCTCTGGCCTCTGTGGTCACTGGGCATAAGCTCAGCAGGGCCAGAGATTACTCTGTTCTGAGCTTGTGGCTCTGCTGATTGAGCTTTGTTGGCCCAGGGCACCACCACTGATCTGCTGGTTCCAATCACGTGGAGCACTGCCATTCACAGGCATGCATGCACTCCAGGTAAAAACTGCTGGTGGAATGTTGAGTTTCTAGCCTGTAGCTGTGATCATGTGAACCCTTGCTGGCCCCTGGCCTTCCTATTTTTTAGGGCCCAAGCTCTGGCAGGGAGAGACTGTACTGTTCTGAGCCTGGGCCTTGGGTGGCTCAGTTATTTTGCTCCCAGGGACACTACTGCTGCTCTGGGTGGCTGTGATCACACAAAACATTGGTGGCTTCTGGCCTTAATGCTTATAATGCCCAAACACCACTGGGAGCGAATTTATAGCCTTCTAAGCCTGCAGCACGGTTGGCTAAGTTATTTCAACCCATATATACCACTGCTGGCAATCCTGCAGGGGCATGGCAAACTGCTGACCCTAGGTTCTGGTCACCCAAATGTCCCTAGGGATTGTCTGACAATTCATGTTTCCACTGCATCTGACTATAGCCCTGCCCCCACCTCCACAGGGACAATCTGCCAACTCATGGACCCCGCAGGTCTGTGTGTTGTCACTCAAGTACCTGTAGCCTTGCAGGCTCCCACTGGGACACTTGTTAAACTAATGGTCTTGACGAGACCCATTCAGGTCCCTGCAGGCAGGGATGAGTTCAGCTGCTGCCACAGGATTTCACTGGGTGATTTGGTTGGTTGGCCTGTGGATTCACAGTGGTCTTGATGAGGTGGGATGTAGCCACTGTGGTCCCTGCATTAAGGTCCTGTTGTTTCTCAGTCTGAGTTTAGCTGCTGGGGCAGGAGTTCCCTGGGTAGTTTGGTTGGGCAGTCTGGGGAGGCAAGTCTTGAGGTGTTTGAGCGTAGAAGGAAGAGTATGATTGCTTTCAATGATCATTTTCTGTAGTCACTGAATCAACAAGATTCTGCTTCTTTTCTGGAGTTGGTCTCTGAGGGTTGCTAGGTCCCAGCAGCTTCCAGTCCCACTGCGGTCTCATCAAGATGATGCTGCCTCTGCTCTCAGCTCACCAGGTGAGACATGTAGAGCTCTTTTCAGTTCTCTGCTTTCTGTGCTGGTCCAATTCCACAATGTTCCAGCTGTCTTTCTTCTGTTGAGTTTGGTCTGCTTTTCTTCTCTTGCCAAGAAGCAGACTTCCTGCTTGTTGAAATTTGAGTCTTGGAGCAACTGAAACGTGCTGTCTCCCTCTATTCTGCCATTTTATCCTCCTCCCCCTTTTTATTTCCTGAAATTATTTGAGGAGCATTGGCATTAGTTTTTCCTTGAAAGTCTGATATAATTCAGCTGAGAATCCATCTGCTCCTGGTCTTTTCTTTACTAGAAAGCTTTTTATTACTGTTTCAATCTCATTGTTAACAGTCTGTTTAGGTTTTCTTTATCTTCTTTTTTTTCAATTTTGGTAGGTTGTATGTATCTATAAATTTATTCATTTTTTATAGATTTTCCAATTTATTGATACATAAGTTTTCAAAATAATCACTAGCAACCCTCAGGAGTTCAGAGATGTTTCTGTTGATATCTTTTTCATTTCTAATTTTATTAATTTGCATTTTGTTTCTTTTAGTTTGTATGGCTAAAGGTTTATCAATCTTGTTTGTCTTTTAAAAAGACCAACTTTTTTGTGACATTGATTCTTTGTATTTTTAAGTTCTCTATTGCACTAATTTCAGATTTGATCTTAATTATTTCCTTCCTGATATTGGTTTTAGAATTGGTTTGCTCTTGTTTTTCTAGGACCTTGAGATGCATCATACAGTTATTTATTTGAAATATTTAATTTTTTAAATGTAGGCAGTCAATGCTATAAACTTTCCTCTTTGAACCACCTTCATAGTGTCTCAGATATTTTGTTATGTTGTTCCTCTATTCTTATTTGATTTTAGGAATCTAAAAATTTCTCCCCGATCTCTATCACCCATTCATTGATCAAAAGTGCATTGTTCAGTCTCTTTATGTTTGTTTACTGTCTCTAGTTTTTCTTACTATCAATTACTAATTTTATTCCATTATGATCTGATAAAATGTAGGGGATTGCATTGATATTTTTTATATTGGCTAAGACTTGCTTTGTGACCTAAAACATGGTCTGTTTTGGATAAGATTTCATGAGCAGTTGAGAACAAAATGAATTTGGGTGTCAGATGAAATATTCTATAGGTATCAGTTGGATCCACTTGATTTACAGTATTTTTTAGGTCTGACAATTCTTTGTTGAGCTTATGCCTGGATGACCTATCTATTGGCAAGAGGTATGTTGAAATATTCCAGTATTATTGTATTGGGTCCTGAGTCTTTATGTTAATAACTGTTTGTTTTATGTAATTAGGTACATTGATATTTGGGGCATAAATATTTTCTCTCATTACATCTTCTCCTGGATTGTTCCATTTACTAGTACAAAGTAACCTTTTTGTCTCTTCTGATTAATTTTGGCTTGTACTCTGCTTTGTCGGATATGAGAGTAGCTATTTCTGTTTGCTTTGGGGCTTCATTTTCCTGGAATATACTTTTTCATCATTCACTTTCAGCCTGTGGATATCCACCTGTGAGATGAGTCTTGAAAACAACATATAGTTGGGTCTTGTTTTTAATCCAATCTTCCAGTCTATGTCTTCTCTTTATAACACTTAAATTTATTTTTAAGCCAGGCATGGTGGTGCACGCTTGTAATCCCACTACTTGGGAGGCTGAAACAGGAAGATTGCAGGTTTGTGGCCAGCCTCAGCTACTTAGTGAGGCCCTCCACAACTTAGCGAGACCCTGTTTCAAAAATAAAGAATAAAAAATAGGGCTGAGGCTGTAGCTCAGAGGTAGAATGCCCCTGGGTTCAGTTCCCATTACCGCAAAAAAATTATTTCTAATGTTTAATTCAATTCTAATTCTCATTTTCCTAACCTTTTTCTAATAAGACTCATCCTTTTATAAGCTCCAGAATTTGTTTTTAATTTCTTTTGTGTGTAATATTTCTTTAAGTATTTCCCATAATGCTGGCTTAGTAGTATAAATTCTTTTAGTTTATCCTTATGTTGGAAAGTATTTATTTCTCCTTTGTTTCTGAAGGATAGCTTTGCTGAATATAGCAATCAGGGCTTCAAATACCTCATTGCAAGCCCTTCTGGATTTTAGAGTTTCTTCTTAGAAATCAGATGCTATTTTTATTTGTTTACCTCTAGATGTGACCTGACTTAATTTTCTTGAGTGTTAAAAAATTTTTATCCTTATTCTGGGTTAGCCATTTTAATTATAATGTGTCTTGGAGAGGTTCTTTTTTGATCCTGTCTATTTGGAGTTGTGAATGTTTCCTGTATCTGTATGTCCACTTAATTTCCAATGTTTGGAAACAATTCTGCTATTATTTCACTGGAAACATTATCAATTCCATTAGCCTGTATCTCAGCTCTCTCTTTGATTTCAATGTTTCTTCTGTTTTGTCACTTAATGTCCCAGAGTTCTTATATATTCAGATCATGGTTTCTTACTTTTTTCCATTATTGCTGACTGAGGGTTCAAGTTCACATACCTTGTCTTCAAGGCCTGAAATTCTGTCTTCTATGTGGTCTAATCTATTGGTAAGACTTTCAACTGATTTTTAAATTTGATTTATTGTCTTTCATTTCCAGGATTTCTGTCTAGTTCTTTTTCTTAATCTCTTATTTCTTTATTGACATGATCTTTTACATTCTGTCTTTTCTCTCTTTGTTCATTCCCTAGGTCTTCCTTTAATTCATTGATCATTTTAACAACTATTTGAGTTTTTTGTCTGGGATTTCATTCACATTAATATCTGTGTACTTAGTTTTTCAGGGGTTATAGCTTCTTGGAGGTGTCTTATTGGCCTGTTTTCCAAGGTTCTATTTTTGCACATGTGCTTAGATGAATTCGTCTTCCTCTTTTATGTGGGAGGCCTATGGTGAATAGTTACTACTTTAATAATAAGTCCTTGTCTGGTGGTATATCTTCGTTCTAATATATCTAGTCAATGTCATCAAAGTGTTAATTTCAACCCACAGTACCTCTTTGAAAGGAGAGAGTACTTCAAGGAACACACATTATTTAAAAACAAATAATGTATCAACATATGCTATAACCATTATTAATAATGCTATTTACAACTCTATTAACAAAGGAAGAATGTGACTGAAAAATAATATAGGACTGGTTGAAAAGATTAAGCATTAATGATTGTAGATTAAATTAAATTGGAGGATGGGATAAAAAAGGATGGAGAGCGTGTAAGAATGGAGATGGAAAGGAAGAAAAGAGGTATTGAAGGAGGATCCAATTAATTGACAAAATACATTAAATTAGAATTTTGACAGAACACAAAATGTGGGTATCACTGTGAATCAGTTAATATCATGCAGTTAATGCAATTGCTATCATATATGGGTTGGGTTTTCTTCTTGCTGAGGTTTTAAAATAGAGGCCCTTTCCCCTCGGGTTTCAATTTTAGAATCTTCCAATTCTGAGGAAGTTTGTGTTGCACCAATATTGTGTTGTTTGTATGTTCTCACCTCTGACCCACACTGGCCAAACTTGTTAGGGGAGTCCAATTGCTGAGCTCTGTCCTCCTATCCTGGCCACATCTGGTGGTGGTGTGCTGTCTCAGTGCAAAGTTCACTCTCAAAATAGTGAACTCTGGGGGTGGGAGCATACATCTGGCAGGGCGGCTGGCCATATCTCTCATCTGCTCCATTTGTAGACTGTTCTGGGTTGCATCATACCCTTTGTTCCAATAGTCTTAGTCTATGTGCTGGTAGGAGGTATGTGGGAGGGCTCAGGCTATCCTCCAGCCCCTTCTTGTCTTGGGGAGGTGACATGGGGGCCACTGCCTACTGCCTGATCCTTATGCATCCCAGTTTCCCCCATACTCCTTATCCCCAAGGTCAGAGCACCAATTTCAAATAAAATTACACTTTGTTCTTCCCCACTCTGAAGACTGAACTCTAAACCCTAGTTTAGAGTTTCTCCTTAGTCTGTTACTGTTTCACTCCCATTCCTAGACTGACCTATGGATGAGCACCCACTGATTCAGTGAAAAGCAGAGTCTAAGAGGCAGGTTAGCCTTGGGTATTCAAGAAGTAAGTATACCAAGAATAATGAAAAAAAAAACGAGGAAAAAATAGAGAATGAAATATGAAGAAAAAGCTGGAAATTATAGGTTTTCCTAGTCTACCACTCAAGAAATCCAAAGAGTCTCTCTAAGCACTTACTGCTACCCCACTTTAATCACTGTTAGAGCTTGGATTTGGAATGTACCCCACAACCCCATATATTGGCAATGCAACAAGGTTCAGAGGTGTGGCATGGCTGGAGGAGGTGGGTCACTGGGGGCATGGTCTTGAGGGCTGTATCTGTCCCTGGCTGCTCTCTCTCTCCCCCTTCTAGCTGCCATGAATTGAGATTGCCTCTCCTCTACCATGTCTCCAAGTTTCTGCCTTGGAACTTGCCAAGCATACACATAACCTCTGAAACCATGAGTTCAAATAAACCTTTTTCTCTCCTAAGTTGTTCTTGTCAGCTATTTTGGTCACAGCAATGGAAAACTAAATAAAAGAACCACATCCACTGGGGAGTGCTGGAGCTTTCCCCTATAGAGTGCCAGGGCATGGTTGACACAAGTTCAGCTCTCCATTTCTGAGTGTTTTTTTTTTTTTTTTTTTTTTTGCGGTACCAGGGATTGAACGCAGGGGCTTTCTACCTCTGCGCTACGCCCCCGGCCCTATTTTTTTATACTTTATTTTGAAACTGGGTCTCACGAAGTTGCGGAGGGCCTCACTAAGAAGAGAGAGAGAGAGAGAGAGAGGGAGAGAGAGAACGAGAGAGCTGAGGCTGGCCGCGAACCCAGATCCTCCGGTCTCCGCCTCCCAAAGTACTGGGATTACAAGCATGCGCCACCATGCCCGGCCCTCTGAGTGTATTTTCTGCTCAGATCATGAATTTGTTAGAAAGCATCTGTTTTTCTTAAAATCAGTTGCAGAATATCTTCTAGCATGTTGGAGCAGAGCTTCCTGGCCCCCACGGAGGCACAGCATGTTCAACACTGCCAATGTCTGTTGCTTTTATTTTCTTCATATTCTAGAAGCTGATATTTTTGGCTTTCACCTGGTTGCTACTCACTGAGTTGCCTACTGGTATTTCCCTACTTTTTTTCTACTGCAGTTATCCACTGCAGAACTGCTGTTTTAAAAATTAATCTATTACTGGTGCATTTTAATTTACTCTTACATATTTGCTGTGATATCATGGGTTTCTCTGATGCACCATTTTTACTCAGAGTATCTTGTAAGCAACATATAGATAGGTCTTTCTTTTATCCTTTCAGTCACTCTTTTTGCTTTAATTAGAGTGTTTAATTAAATTTAAAGTAATGATCATATGATGTGAGACTTTAATAAACCAATAAATGTATAAAAAAGAAACCAAAAATTACTTATTTAACAAAAAAGTAATAATAGGTAATGTATAACTGTACCTATTTGGCATCTGTTTTTCTCATTTTATTACAGTTCTTTTCCTTTTTTAAAAAATCACTCTTACAGTCTTCCTTTGTGGTATAATGACTTTCTCTAGTAGTGTGTTTTGATTCTCTGCTTATTTTTTTTTTTTGGTTTGCCAATTATAAATTTTTGGTTTGTGGATACAGAATCATATTTTTTTGTGGTGCTGTGGTTTGAACCTATTTCATCACACATGCTAGACAAGCTCTCTGCCATCATGTTACATCCTTAGCCCAAGAAATATCTTTTGTTTATAATGAACTATTTTTTTTTTTTGCGGTACTGGGGATTGAACACAGGGGCGTTCTACCTCCGCGCTACACCCCCAGCCCTATTTTTTATACTTTATTTTGAAACCGGGTCTCACGAAGTT
>PVJS01050195.1:0-14404 GCA_004027185.1 Glis glis | reverse complement strand
AAAAAAAAAAAAAAAAAAAGAGAGGAGGTAAATCTGCCCGAATCTATCTCCTTTTACATACATTTACAGCACCTGGGTTTCATTCTCCTAAAAAAAAAATAAAAATAAAAAAATGACTAGAGGCATGGTGGTACACACCTATAATCCTAGTACTTGGGAGGCTGAGACAGGAGGATCATAAGTTTGAGGCCAGCCTCAGCAACTTAGCAAGACCCTGTTTCAAAATAAAAAAAACTAGCTGGGTGTAGTAATGCACGCTTGTAATTCCAGTACTCAGGCTGAGACAGGAGGATCCAGGTTCACAGCCAGCCTCAGCTACTTGGTGAGGCCCTCTGCAACTTAGTGAGACCCTGTTTCAAAATAAAGAGTAAAAAATAGGGCTGGGGGTGTAGCTCAGAGGTAGAATGCCCCTGGGTTCCATCCCCAGTACTGCAAAAAATTAAAAAAAATAAAAAACTAAAAAGGGCTGGGGGTGAAGCTCAGAGATAGAATGCCCCTGGGTTCAATTCTCAGTACCAAAAACAAACAAAATGCAAATAACAAAAAATACAAAAATGTATTTGTCTGGTTTGCATGAATATGCTTATATTAGTTTCTTTTTGCTTGATAAGGTACATCTAAGTCCTTAATACAATGTGTTCTTATCAGAGTTGTTTGTCTTAGTAGCAATCCTTTTAGATTAAAGATATATTTTTTCTTGTTTGATCCTTACAACAATCTAGGGAGGAAGGTAAGAAAATATATTTATTACTCCCAGTTTACAGTAGAAGGGGAAGAAGCTCAGAGAAACTAAGTAAAATATTTAAAGTCCCATAGCTGGGAAGCAATAGAATGCAGGTGTTTTACTAAATTCTCTCTTATTTCCACCAAGAATTCCTCAAGGTTTTCATCCATGTATGCCTGGGAAATAGTCATTCTGAGTCTTGTTTTTAGGGGTCTAGAATATAGTTACTAATGTGAAATTTCTTTAATGTTTCATGTTTAATGAAAAAAATCTGTCAAAATTTGCATTCTACCCATAACATATCAGTGTGTTCTTTAATGTATGCAATGCTTCCTCTATTTCTCCCCCATTAGATTTTTTAATTATTTCTTTAAAATTTGAGATAGTAAAAAATAATAAAAAAGAGATAGATTTACATACAGCTATAAGAAAATAATACATAAATTCCTATATACCCTCTACCTAATTTCTCTCAATGGCAACATCTTGCAAAACTATATAGCACAATATCAAAATCAGAATATTGACACTGATGGAGCTAAGACATAATTTCCATCACCACAATGATCCCACATGTTGCTTTTTTAATAGAAAATCACTTCCCTCCTGTCCCTACCCTTCTGTTTCCCTGGAAACCTCCCTCCTCCTCCTCCTCCTCCACTTCCTCTTCCTCCTCCTCCTCTTCCTCCTCCTCTTCCTCCTCCTCCTCCTCTTCCTCCTCCTCCTCCTCCTCCTCCTCCTCCTCCTCCTCCTCCTCCTCCTCCTCCTCCTCCTCCTCCTCCTCCTCCTCCTCCTCCTCTTCCTCCTCCTCTTCCTCCTCCTCCTCCTCCTCCTCCGCTTCCTCCTCCTTCTTCTCCTCCTCTTTCTCCTTCTCCTTCTCCTTCTTTTAAAGACAGAGTCTCACTATGTTGCCCAGGCTGGTCATAAATTCCTGGGATCAAGTGATCCTGTCCCAGCCTCCTGAGTAACTGGGATTACAGATTCAGACTACCTGACCCATTCCTAATCTATTCTTTTCTATAATTTTGTCCTCTGAAGAGTGTCATATAAATGGAATTATAGAGTATGTAACTTTTGACATTGGCTTTTTTCATTCAACAAGTCACTGGAAGATCATTCAGTTTGCTGCATACATCAATCATTTGTTCCTTCTTATTGCTGAGTAGTATTCTGTTGAATAGATGTACCACGGTTCATTGAAGGACATGTGGGTTGTTTCTCGTTTTCAGCTATTATGAATAAAGCTGCTATAAGCACTTGTATATGGGGTTTTGTGTAAACATAACTCTTTCATTTTTTTCTGGGATAAGTGCCCAAGAGTACAATTACTGGAGCATATGTTTAATTTTCTAAACAAATGTCAAACATTTTTCCAGAGTGGCTATATTATTTTATATTCCCATAAGCAATGTATTTTGATTCAGTTTCTCTACCTCCTCACCATAATTTGGTGTTGCAATATTTTTTTTTAAATTTTGGCCATTTTGGTAACTGTGTAGTGTTATTGTAAATTTAATTTGCATTTCCATAATGGCTTGTGATGTTCAACATCTTCTCATGTATTTATTTAATATTTATATTTGTTCACTTCTTTTGTCTATTTTCTAATTGGATTTTTTACTATCTAGACTCTTTATACATTTTATACATTCAAGATACCAGTTCTTTGCTTAATGTATAGTTTCTCCCACTTTGTAACTTGTCTTTCCATCCTTTTCATAGGGTCTTTTGCCAACAGAATTTTTTTATTTTGATGAAATTTAACTTATTTTTTTCTTTTATGAATTATGCTTTTGCACTAAATCTAAATACTCTTTGTCTGGCCCCAGATCACGAAGTTTTTTTTTTTTCTAAAAGCTTTATACTTTTGTATTTTACATTTAAGTCTGTGATCCCTTTTGGGTTACTTTTTGTATATGGTGTTAGGCTTAAGTCAATTTTTTCCCCCTTTTTTCCTGTGCATGTCCAACTGCTACAAAACCCTTTGTTGGAAACCAACCCACCTGGGAGGAGGAGAAGCTTGTTACACCTGGGTAGGTGAGGAAATCCAGGACCTTCATATGAACTACACTGATACCCAGCAGGGTGGGGAGGCCCATTATTGGCCAGGAGTTATGAAAACCTAGACTCCTTATGTGGCCTTCTCTGACACCACCTTGGCAGGGGTATTGTGGTACCTCATCACAACCAATAAGTGTAGAAGTCCATGTTCTGCATTTGACCTTTTCTGGCATGGCTGGAGTGGTAGCCAGTTTTTGCTATAGTATTAGGCTGTAGTGGGGTGGTTACTACAAGTTTTCTGTCTTTCTATTCCTTCTCTTTCTTGGTTCTCTGGCTATAGAGAGTGGGCTTTTGGCACAGCTTTCTTTGTCAGGATTCATTGGAATTTTGAAGCTGCTGCCTTCTTCAACTCCAATTCTGGGATATAACACACACACACACACACACACACATATACACACACATATACACACACACAGCTGGGGATGTAGTTCAGTAGTGGAGCACTTGCCCAGCATGCACAAGACCCTGGGTTAGATCCCCAGTGCTGCAAAATAAAATAAAATAAAATAAAATAAAATAAAATAAAATAAAATAAAATAAAAATGTAAAATAAACTCCAGGGAGCTTATGACCATGTTGTTCCTTACATTGCAAGGTCCCTACTTAGTCTATTCTTCCCTCCAACCTTTCTTATGTTTTATATGTAAAATGCAGGCTTTTCAGTTGTATCTCCCTGGAAAAATAGAGACAAATATGTCTACTCCATCTTCCCAGAAATGGATCTCACCCCATTTAATTTTTAAATAAAACTTGATGATCTTGAAAATATATCATGTTTATTTTGGCAAGCAAGCTATATTATTTTAATATGCCCTTCAGAGTCCACAGCATAAGGCTACAGGGAGGACAGATGCTTGAATAAACTTTGGTATTTTCTTGTCAATGATTAAAAAAGAGAAAACAGCTGATCATTGGTTGTGCAATCTGCCCACATGAGGACCCCTAGAGAAGCAAATATTATTGATACTACTTTTTCCCTCTCTGCTTACATTCTTCTAGACTTGGAGCTATTCGTTTTCCGGTGTTTCTTCTCCATCCTACTCAGTTGGTTGTATTGGCCTCTCCAGGCTGCGTGCCAGAGCCACAGCCTTTCCGACCTGCAGGCTCCTGTCAGTCAAATATTTGCAGAATGCCCCAGGGGACAGACTTGTGCTGTGGTACCAGTGTACTTGTGGCCCTTGGCCTCCCCAGGGCAAGGACTGCAGACAGCTGAAGGGTGCACAGGTGCTTTTGGTGTAAAAAAAAATGCCCTGGAAATGCCTTCTTTTTCTTTTTTTAAAAATATATTCATTTATTGGTGCATTGTAGTTATACATTTTGATAAGTGTCAGGGTATCAGAAGCATGCATGCACACATTGCTCATTTAGCCCTCCCTCAAATCCCACCCTATTCCCTCCCCCTTCCCTCCTTTTCGTGCTCAGCATAGTGATTGACTGATAAATCTGTGTGTATACATTGTGTGCATTGGTGGGTTTCCCTCTTCCGCCCACCCATCTCCCTGAGTTAGGTCCCCTTGTTACTCATCTAAAGGTTTCTCCTTTTCAAAGCTCTTTTGAAGCCTGGTCTGAGAGTACACTAGCTAGTGAGAACAAAATTCTGGGTTTGAGGAAAAGGGATGGTTGAGGCTATTATCAAATGGGAAAATCAGCATTTTAAACACTGTAAACGTGAAACACTTCTGCCTGTTGTATTATAAACGCTGTCTGGGAAGATCTTTTACAAAGACCAATTTTTTTATTTTTTTATTTTTTTGCGGTACTGGGGATTGAACGCAGAGGCATTCTACCTCCGCGCTACGCCCCCGGCCCTATTTTTTATGCTTTATTTTGAAACAGGGTCTCACGAGGTTGTGGAGGGCCTCAATAAGGAGAGAGAGAGAGAGACAGAGAGAGAGACAGAGCGAGAGCTGAGGCTGGCCGCAAACCAGGATCCTCCGATCTCCGCCTCCCAAAGTACTGGGATTACAAGCGTGCGTCACCACGCCCGGCCTACAAAGACCAATTTTTTTAAATGTAATTTACCTACCTAATATAAGTGTCCTAAGACATGTATGTAAACTTCCAAAACTTTTTTGTCTGTGTATTTAGAAAATATATGAGAATCTTTATCAAACCTAAAAATATAAACTTGTGAGCACTAAAAAAAAAGAAAAGAAAAAATAATACCAGGTGTGGAAGTGCATGCTTATAATCCCAGCCATTTAGGAGGCTGAAGCAGGAGGATCATAAATTCCAGGCCAGCCTGGAAAACAGTAAGATCCTGTCTCAAAATAAAATTTTAAAAGGCTGGGCATGTAGTTCAGTGGTAGAGTGCCCCTGGGCTCAATCCCTAGTTGGGGAGGGGGAGAAAAAGAAATAAATACGTGAACTCCTCTATCCATTGACCAGGAATCTCTTTTTGACATGGCAATAAAAGAGAAAACAGAGAAATGTGGACTGTGCTACAAAACATCAGTTTTTTTTTTCTGTGAGGCTTTTTCTTGGGGGCAGGAGCTATCTTTTTATGTATGTTTCCCACATGCCTACCATGGTATCAAGCACAAAGGGCTGAAATTTGTTTAATATCACATTAAGTGATAATCATGTTTCAAACCCTGTGTAGACTTTGAGAAGAAAATGTCCAAGGAACTAAATTTTGCAAATACTAAAGCATTAAACCTTTAAAAAGAAAGAAAGAAAAGAAATAGAGACAAATGATTATTAAGACCGTAAGTTTCATGAGATAATTTTGTAACTGTAGCAGCTCAACAGATACAAGAGAGTAACTATTTTTTAAAGTTTTTTTTTTTTATTTTTTGGTGATGCTGGGGATTGAACTCAGGGCCTTGTGCATGCTAAGTAGTTGCTCTCACTGAACTAAACCCCAACCGGTCTTGAGTTTTTTGTTTTTTTAATGCTGTACTGGTGGTTGAACCTAGGGTCTTGCATAAGCTAAACAAGTGCTCTACCACTGAGCTACACTCCCAGCCCGAGTGAGTTTTTAAAAAATGAAAGCCCTCAAAGACTTTGAAGATTCAGAGATCAGCAAAGACTCTTTCCTTGACCAAACTTAAGTCAAGCTCCTCTGACTTGAATCTTGCTCTCCCATCTGTCTTCCCCCTCCCACTTTTTGTGTGAATCCTACTCAGTTTAGAGGGAATCCCTCAGTCCTCCAGTTCTCATCCCTCACCATCCCAACCTTGATATCTGATAGTGCTAGCTTGCCTCCAGTAAGAATTCAGTTTAGCAAGAATCCTCCTATCCTTGATGTCTCCTCTAAGTAATTTTTCATCTATCTGCTGTCTTCCCCATCCCTGCAACCAGGTTCTTGGCTATAAATCCTCACTTGTTCTTGTATTCAGAGTTGACCCCAGTCTCTTTTTCAGATTGCAATAGTATTGCCACTGTTTTAACAAGTGCCAGACTAATTTTTTTTTTAAAACAGAATCTAAATCTAGAAGACTAGGGAGGCAGTTTCTTTTCTCCTTCTCTCTTATTGTATTTCATTTACCTTTAAGAGTGAAACTCAAGAGATAAGCATCTTTCTCACAGGCAGACAGAATGTCTCATTGCTACCCCCAGATCTGTCCTTTTTAGCTGCATACCACATAAAACCCAACCCATTGTGTCAGGGAGAATAGCATACTAAGTACTCTCAGGCACATAGATTTCAGAGGATTCTTCATTCTTCCTAACCTCTTACAGTCTTCTGCACTGCTGGAAGGTGGAAGAGGGGAGTGCATTTTTATACTTGAAAGGCCTGCATCCTGGGTTAGACTCCAAAGAGGGTAAGAGAATCATCACCTTGAAAGGGGCAGGGTGGGGAGGGCTAAGGAAGGTGGGGGCTATTTACTTCTTTTATTTACCTGGAAGGCAGAAGGCAGTGAAAGGCTGGAGCCTTGCTGTGATATAGAAACCAATTGAAAGGGATGTCCTCTTGTCCTTTCTTTGCTAAGTGTTATGTAAGGTAAACTGGAATTGGGGCACCCGAGGTTCACTGCACCCTTCCATTCCCTTTGGTTTTCTTCGGCTGTGACCAAACACTCCAGCAAAGTTTGACATTCCTAACTTGGCTGAGACAACTGCCTTATTATTAAATATGGCTAACTCAGCTCGCTTATATTGGGCAATGTCTTGTTGATGACTGAAGTGATAAATTTAGAAGTGGAGAAATGAGATGGGGTTTCTATAGTGTCTGCTTGCCTAGTTGTAAAAGGTTTTGCTGACTTCAGAATTTTGCTGCTAGAAGAGACCTTAGAGATCAACTAGGTCAACTCCTCCCTTATTTTATAGGTGAGGAAAAAGAATTTTAAGGAGGTGAAGCAATATGACTTAGGTCTTCCAGCTAACTATGGTCAGGGTGGATTGTGAATCTGCATCTTCTCACTCCTGGCTTTCCCTTCTCCATCGCTGTATATAAAACTTCTGAGTTCACTTGCTGCATGCAGTCTTTAATGTTAGTCTCAGGAAGTAACTGGGAATGGGAATACCTTATGCTAGATACAAACCTAGAATATTATGTTAACTGTGGTCCAGAAGGAAGAGCAGTCAACATGAAAGTCATCAGACAAACCTTAGGAAGCCCACCCTGTTTCAAGTCATTCTCATCTGGCAGGGTATGAGTGAGGTTTTGCTATTTTCTAGATGAATGAACCACATCTGGTAGAATGTGAAACCACAGCGTAGAATACTAAAGCTTAAGGCCCAATAACCCCACAGAAAAGCAGCTATAGGAGGCCACTGAGGATGCTTGGTCCTGCCTTAGGGCATCTCCAGCCTTCCTCTCCTCTTCAAAGCCTACTGCTTAGTCAGCTGGGGTATGAGCAGTAGAAGAATTCAGATGGAGGAAACAAACAGACAATGGGGAGCAGCAAGGGGCTCAGCAGCCAACATTGTATTTATGCAAAGGGATATGAGAGTCAATACAGCTGAAATATACAACAAGCAAGCAGAAATCTGACTTTCTATAATGCGTATTCAACATCACCTCTTCATCTCAAGTATAAATTCCCATCATCTAAATTCCCAAAGTCTATGATACTACCCACCAGGGGGGACACTGGACTGATGGGAAGGGTAGTAGCCCCTGGTGCAATTGGGGGATGTTTAACAAAAATAAGGGGATGGTGTTAGAAGCATTGTGGGGGGTAGGCGTGGTGGCACACACTTATAATCCCAGTACTTGGGAGGCTGAGACAGGAGAATACACACACACACACACACACACACACACACACACACACACAAGAAGCACTGGAGGCATTGACTAATTTCTTTCTGAAAAGGGGGTAAGTTGGTAATCTATGAAACAGATCTTAATTATCCTTTATATCTCAGATCAAGAGAATAAAGGTCCATTCAATCATTTTTAATGTGGGTCTATAAGATACATCAAACTAAGAAAAGTCTCTATGGTATTTAGTGATAATTTCCTTTATCTTCTCTTACACTGATTTTATTTATTCATTCATTTATCAAAGAATTCAACTTTGAAATCCAACTTTCCAGGTACTGTAGCCTATATCAACTTGAAAATAACTCTAGGTTAAGATAAAAGGTGAATGTAACTTCATTTATTTCTTAGGACAACAATCTGATGAAGTGGACACTATAGTCATATTGCAGATAGGAAAACTAAAGCTATGAGAATTGAAGTCACTTGCCCAAGGTCAGGAATTACATCCAACTCTGTCTGTCTGTCATTAAAGCATTATACATAGTGCATACATGCATTTATGCTTTTGAAGGTCTAGGGGATAGAAAGTAGTAGCATAGAAAGCAAATGACAATTTTCTTATAAAAGGTAACTTTGCTTTCCTATGAATGAGATCTCCAATGTGTATATTATTAAAAACTCTAAATAAGAGACCAATAGTTCTGCAAAATTCCGAGCGGAGGAACAAGGGCCTCTGCTAATGATTTTTCTGAAACTTGCCTGGGGCTTGCAGCTGGGAAGAAGGAAATGATTGCATCCCAAGGCACATAGTGACTTACTGCAGATGGTTTCAGATATTTCCTACTTTGAGAAACTTAAACGAAAAATAAAATATTAAGGTGGGGATTGAACTAGGACATTAAAAAATGCTCAATAGCCTTGGGCAATCCATGGACACTTGCTTCCATACTTCTGACTTGCAACCAGCCTTTCCTTTCTACCACTTTAGCTGATTGTTTATTACTTGCCTTTGCTCCTATATTGTGGCTGCCTTCTGAAATAAAATGCTTCAATCCAGAGATCACAGAACCTCTACAGCAATAGGACCCATCTCTCAGTGATTTTCTTTTTATCACTTTTCCAGAAGTAGTTGCCAAGTATTGCTATTACCACTTCGTCTTCCTTCCTGAAACTTCTAAAACATAGTTCCTTTTACTTTTTCCCATTCTCAAAAATCACACAACCCACATTCCTTTGCTTTGTACCATCCCTAAAGATCAATATATTTTTACACATTTTCCTATTCATTTATTCCATTCTTCCTTGCTATAGTTTGGATCTTGAATGCCCCCAACTCCCTCCAAAGCCCATGTGTTGAAAGCTTGGTCCTGGCCTGTGATGTTATTAGGAGGGATTGGAGCTTTTAGGAGGTGGGGCCTACTGGAAGTTAGGTTATTAGGGGCATGCCCTGGAAGGGAATATTGAGACTCTGGTCCCTTCCCATTTCTCTCTCTCTGCTTCCCAGCCGCCATGAAGTGGGCAGTTCCCCCGCCACACCATGAGGTACAGTGCTGCCACTGGCATTTGCCGCAGTGATAGAAAGCTGACTAATACACCCCCCCATTGCATCACTCTTTTAAATTAATGAATATATTTTTTTCAAGTTCACTGTAACTACTGGATGTCTGAATGCTTGCTTTGGAGGAGAATAGCACTCTCAGTTGGGAGATGGGTTAATTTGCTGCCTCAGATACGCAAAATGGATTGAAATTTTCTTCACTTTTCCCATTTATACAATTTGCCTAAGAAATTATAACACACTTTATTTACTTTATTAAGTACAGTACATTAACCTTGCAAATATGCTAATGACTAAAAATCTGCTGCCTCGGCAACTTCCTTGAACATAAAAATTATCTCTGTGCATCAGAGAGATTTTAATTATATATTATTATTTCCTAAAAGCACCTCCTGTTTCAAATTGAAGCAATCTTCAAAATGCAAGTCCTCTTCAGTAAAAGCTGCATGAGAAGCAGAGCAGAACCTGGGACCGACAATGTGGCCGTGGGCAAGGGTCAGGTTCAACTGCACATTTGTATCTGCTGACCTTGGTGGCTTTCTGATCATTCAGGTCAGTGGTCATTGACTCTTAGCTGAGGACAAAGAAGTTTTATTCTCTGAGTGCCATTAAGACCCCCAGATGCATTGGTTACACCGCAAGATTACTAGCGCATGTTGAGGATAAGATCACATTATTCCAAGCAATGCAAAGGTTAGGGATTATTCTTCCTGGCCATGGTAGAAAATACCCACGTGTAATCAAATACTCAAAGATTTCTTCTAGAGCTGAGAAATGGATGATATTATCTGGTACATGTTTTCAGTAAAACAAACCCAGATTCAATTATTCTAGTAAGACTTTCCAAAATCATGATAACTTCTTAGATTAGCCTAAGTTTTGAGGTGGAAAAGAACTTTCGACTTTCCCTCTAGCCAAGACTCCTCCTTACATCAGATTCCCAATGACACAGCCATGAAGGAAGGTGTGGGAACTGGCCCCACAGTCAGCTCAATTATTCTGGCCCTGACTGTGGCTTTGGCTGAGTGATGATGAATGGCTGCTCTCAGCCGCTGCTTTGCTAAAGGTAAATCCCCAGAGAGCTTTATTTTAAAATTAGGGACAAGATGCTAAAAGACAGAGTTGTATCCCCATTTCTATGGTACTTAGAGCCCAGAGAGATGCAAGCTACTCTTAGGTACCACCAAAGGATTGTCAATTGAGTACAATTTGACCAGATTAGATAATAGCTCTCATTTATTTAGTGCTTTCTTTGTGCCAGCTATACCACTACATGCATTATCTCATTTAATCTCTTAGCAATCCAATCGGGTAGAGGTTAAATGATTGTCAGGGGCTATAAAACTGTCAGAGGTAAAACTCAGATCTAATGAACTCAAGCCTCTAATCTTAACATTATCTACAATGTCTGCTGAGACAGGTGGAGAGAGGTGAATTACCTGCTCTAGAAGAGTCAATGCTTCCCTACTTCCTGTAGGATAGACCACAAGGCACTTGAAAATTTCAGCTCCCCTCCTGTCCTGCTAGGTGCTGTCCTGTCAATAGGACATTCTAAATTTAGCTTCCTGAGTCTAGAAATGAAATGCCAACCAGATCCACTCAAAGTCTATACACCTGGGCTTGTTTAGCCCTGAGGGAAAAAGTCGCAGGTGACCTTTCTTTTTTTGTGCCTGCTAGATTCATAAATACTTGGTCTATAGTTAAAGCATCTCAACCACAGCAGCTGAGAGAGAGAGAGAGGATTTAAGTGCCTCAGAAGAGGCCCAGAGTTCTGCTGGCTAGTGCTTTGTTTTCTACTGTGATTCTACAGAGCCACTGTAGGCGGAGTATGCATATGTATACCTGTGGTGGGTATGTGTAAATGAGTGTTAATGGGGGTCTGGGATGTGATCAGTTAGTATTTCCTTTGCTTATTTCTTTTTTTTTCCTGAATCTGAAAATGCTACAAAAGATGTTTTATTTTTTGTTCCAATCTCTTGATTTTTATGACATTCAGGTTGCAAGAGATTAGCTCTAATATGGATTAAAGTGGGTAGAGTTTTTGGAGTGCTCAAATCTGGGATTAAAAAAAATTGAGCGCAATATAACCATTTATCCCTGAATAAGGAAAATGTCTCTCTTTCATATAGGACACACACCTACACACACACTCACGCATGTATATTTGTTTGCCTCAATGCAAGATTCAATAATTCTTGAAAAATGCAAACTCTTTAGCAAGGTATATGTGATGTTTTATTACTTATCTCTTTTCGTGTATGTGGTACTAGGGATTGAACCTAGAGTTGTTCTACCTCTGAGCTACTCCTCCAGCCCTATTTTATTTTTTATTTTGAAGCAGGGTCTTGCTGAGTACTGCACATTAGCCTTGAACCTGCAATCCTCCTGTCTCAGTCTCCCAAGTACTGGGATTATAGGTGTGTGCCACTGTGCCTTGCTATTACTTACCTTTTTAAAGTCATTTAAAGGAAGGAGAATAGCAGAGCGAAAAAAGTATGATTCTTGTAGACTAACTTTGAGGTAAGATAAAAGAAATATTAGGCAGAAAGGACACATTGGGAAGAAAAATATAGATTTAAAATTTTGAAAGTTCATAATCTAACTCCATCCCATTGGGCGTGTTCAGTCTTAGGCAGAAGCCTTAATGAGCCCACACCCTTAATCACAATGGCCTCTCTCCCACCTGAGATTCCTGAGAAACAAAGGGTCAATGAGGAGGACAAGGTCAGACACCAGCCAGCCACCACTTGTCAGTTGTCAGTGAAACCTGAAGATTAAGAGGAAGTCCTGTCCTCCACTGTGGGACCCTATCTGCCCCCTCCTATAAAAGAACCAAGAAGGCCGCAAAACTCTCTCTTGCTTGCTTGGATGGATGGACACTTGCAGAGAGATTTGCTCTCCCTTTTGAGATGGCCCCCGCCTCCCTGAACCTGTATCCCCACCTTTCTTGAATTAAACCTTTGCCTTTTTCTGATGACATGTGTTGAAATTCCTTTTCATCATGGAGGCCAAGGATCCACAGAATTAGCGTGTCTCCCCATGACAACTTACCTTACATTCCAACTTTACCACTTGCTAGTTATGAAAACTGGTAAAATTTAGCCTTGGCCTTAGGACCCATATTTGCAAAATTAGATATAGTACTAGTCATAACTATTATTATTGTGGTGAAAAGCCCCACATAACATGTTATCTACCCTTTTAACAAAGGTTAAGTGTATAATAAAGTATCATTAACTACAAGCATATTGTTATATGGTAGATCTCTAGAAAATTTTCCTCTTGCATGACAAAAAAATCTAAACCATTGAAAAACAACTTCCCATTTTCCCCTCCCCACTGCCCCCCAGCAATATGCATCATTATTCCTTTTTGTTTCTATGAATTTGACTATTTTAGAGATCGCACATAAGTGGAATGATGCAGCATTCATCCTTCTATGACTGACTTATTTCACTCAGCATAATATCATCAAAGTCCAGTCATCACATAGCATAGTCTTTTCCCATGAATAAATAATATTCTCTGGTATGAATATATTCCACATTTCCTTTATATACTCATCCATCAGTGGACATTTTGATTCTTTCTACCTTCTGGATGTTATAAATAAAGCTAAAACAACCAGAAATCTCTTCAAGATCCTGCTTTCAATTCTTTTGGATAAATCCTCAGAAGTGGGATTTAAAAAATTTTAAAGAACCTCTTTAAATAAATTAAAACCTCTTTAAAAAATAAAAAGGATAAAAAATAGGGCCGGGGGTGTAGCTCGGAGGTAGAATGCCCCTGGGTTCAATCCCTGGTACTGCAAAAAAAAAAAAGAACCTCTTTACTGTTTCCTACAATGGTTGTACTTAACTTTCCTATCAACAGTGCACAAGAGTCCTAATTTCTCCATATCCTCTCCAACACTTGTTATTTTCTGATTTTTAAAGATATTTATATAAAAGCTACTTGTAGTTCCTTGCTGATTAGTGATATTGTGCATCCTAAGTATATTTCTTCGCTATTTGTATGTCTTCTTTAGAGAAATGTCTATTCCTGTCCTTTGTACAGTTTAAATCAAGTTATATTTTTTTGCTACTGAGTTCAATATTCTTAAATTTATTAAGACTACTTTTGTTACCTAACATATGGTCTAGTCTGAGTAATATTCCATGTGTATTTCTAAAAAATATAGATTTTGATACTGTTGGCTGGGATGTTCTATATATGTCTGTTAGGTCCATTTGAACTACAGTGTTGTTCAAATCTTCTGTCTCGTTTTGATCTGCTATCTGAATGTTCCATCCATTACTTTCTAAATGGGGTATAGAAATCCCCAACTATTGTGTTACTGTCACTATCTGCCTTAAGTTCTGTTAATGCATGTTTCATATATTTAGTTTCAGTGATACTGGGTGCTTATATATTTATAATTATTATATTGCTATGGTTTGACACTTTTTTTTGCGGTACCAGGGATTGAAACCAGGGGCATTCTACTTCCGAGCTACACCCCCAGCCCTATTTTTTATACTTTATTTTGAAACACGGTCTCACTAAGTTGCGGAGGGCCTCACTAAGTAGCTGAGGCTGGCCACAAACCTGTGATCCTCCTGTCTCAGCCTCCCAAGTACTGGGATTACAAGCATGCACCACCACGCCCGGCAGACACTTTTATCATTATACAATGTCCTCCTTTGTCTCTTGCCAATTTTGGACATAAAGAGTATTTTGATTGACATATATATGTTCTCCCCTGCTTTCTTTTAGTTATCATTTGCCTGGAATGTCTTTTCTCATTCTTTCACTTTCAGTTTACATGTATCCACAAATCTGAAGTGAATCTCTTACAGACAGCATATAGTTGATTATTTTTTCTTTTTAATCAACTGAGACACTCTATGCTTTTTTTTTTTTT
>PVJS01050194.1:0-14404 GCA_004027185.1 Glis glis | reverse complement strand
GCTAGGGAAGGGATACAAGGGAAGGGGAAGGGTAAAAAAGTAGTGAATCCATGGAATTAATGTCATAAACAATGTGTATATGTGAGATTATACCAACATCATTCTCAGTGCTACATGTGGGGGGGAAGCGGGGGGAGGGACACCAAGAGCTGTGTGCATGTATGTTAACACCAAACTGATACTCATTGTGAAGTGAGACTACAATGCACCAATAAAAACATAAAAAAAAGAAAGAGTGAATTTCTCTATTTTATTTTTATTTTTTCTATAGATCCAATTTTCTTTTCTGAGATGGGCTGTACAGAGCTTTACTATACTTGTTTTAGCAACAATTGCCACAGTTCATTAATCACATTTATTTTCAAGACAATGGAAGAAATATCTTGAAGCTACTAAAGATTCCCTAGCATGTAAAACTGTTTCCTATGACCATTCCATAATTTATATGAGTGGAAGGTGAAAATTCTTTTTATTAAAATGATACCTCTTAGAAAAGTTTTAAAATATTGAAATAGAAAATTATATATGATATATGGAAACATATTTTGGGGGTCAAAAGCAATCTAAATGCTACTTTTATTCATGATGAAGCCCATGTACACTAAAACTCTGAATGGTTTTAACATTAAAGTTTCTTTATGGTAACAACTACATAACAACTACAGGGATTGAACCCAGGGGCATTCTACCTCCAAGCTACACACCCAGCCCTATTTTTTGTTCTTTCTTTTGAAACAGGGTCTCACTAAGTTGTGGAGGGCCTCACTAAGTGGCTGAGGCTGGCCCTGAATCTGCCATCCTCCTGTCTCAGCCTCCCAAATACTGGAATTACAAGCATGCACCACCATGCCTGGGTACAACTACAGTTTTTAAACTTCTATCAATCTTAATTTGGAAAGTATTGCTATGAAAATGTTATCATTAGACAGTGGTTGCAATGAAAAATTACCATTGGCATATAAAAGTTGCTGTTTGTCACTTTCAATAATTTTCTGTGTTGTATCTAATACATATAGTCTCCATTAACAAAATTTTTGTCTTAACATGAAGTGATTTTGTGTTTTAACATCAAATGACTCAAGAAACAATGAAAATGGTAAACTAGTATATAATTTATTTACCTACAGAATGAGAAGTAAAGATGATCTCTAATTCATATAATTTTATATACAAGTTAAAAGATTGGATTCTGCTTCAAAAATGTTCTCTTCTTGTATATTTATTTATTTATTTATTTTTGCGGTACTGGGGATTGAACGCAGCGGTGTTCTACCTCCGCGCTACACCCCCGGCCCTATTTTTTATATTTTATTTTGAAACCGGGTCTCACAAAGTTGCGGAGGGCCTCACTAAGTAGAGAGAGAGAGAGAGAGAGAGAGACAGGGAGAGAGAGAGAAAGAGAGAGAGAGAGCTGAGGCTGGCCGCGAACCCGGATCCTCTGGTCTCCGCCTCCCAAAGTACTGGGATTACAAGGCGGTGCCACCACGCCCGGCAAAAATGTTCTCTTCTTGTATACATTAGAAGATGGAAAATAATTTGGGGTGCTTATTAATCATTGGCTATGAACTTCTCTGATAATAGTAATTTAACCATGACAGTGATTTTTAGGAGAAAGCTTCTGCAGAAAGATAAAATCCTCTTATTAATTACTAGCATCTCATTAGACAATCTCATTAACAGATTCAGTAGAAACTTTCCACAACAGTTGAATAATCTGAGTGGCCTTCTAATTAATCTCATTAGTGTCTTTTAGGTATTCTGAATCAGGTATATGTCAGACATGACAGTAATATGGAACATGGGATGTTAATATTAGCAGTACTTGTTCTATCTCCAAATCTCTGCTGCCTTCAAGCTTCAGTTGAAATTAGCAAGGTCCTCTGTGGCATACATACTTTCCATGTTTTATTAGGAGAAAGACTGACAGAGGCAGGGAGAGATACAGAAAAACATTTGTGGAACCATCTTCCACCCTTCCCCTGAGTGGACAAGGAAGTGGTCTGTGGAAGCTGCATTGTTTGGTGTTGTTTTGTTGTTTGTTTGTTTGTTTGTTGTCTATTTGTCTCAAGCAATTACTGCTGAATGCTTAACCAGGTATTTGGCAACTAAGAAATAAGAAAGAGGAGGAATGGGAAATTGAAGGAAAAGGTCTGGCTCTATTGAGAATAGCAAGGTGCTACTAAATACCAAGGTAAACTTTAGTGCCCAGGATGCATATACCAAGGAAACTACAGTGTTTCTCCCTCAGTAAAATGTATTAAGTTCGGCATTTCTGTTAGTTATTTCACTGAGACCTTTCAAAATTAAGATTTTCACCCTAATTGATATATAGATTGATGAGTTCTACTTCTAAGTTCTCTTTACCAGTTCATCTTCCTCACGTCAATTAAACTTTTACAATTTCAGTATTGTATAATATGCTCTTTTTTTTACATCATTTTACAAAGTGTCAAGGCCAATAAGAAACTTGAGTCTGAGACTGCTGTGGAGAGGCATTACTATTAGAAAGTCATGCCATTTTCTTTATGACTGACATTATTATCTGTATATTGACGACTGTTTTTTTTCCATCAAATTCTAATTTATTTCTTTAGTTTCAGAATTCCGTTGACTATGGTTTGCATATTTGATACAGATGCCCCTACAAACCTCAAATACACATGCTAAAAACACTACCCATATCCCTCTCATTCCTAGTTTTTTAACCTCACTTATCATTTTCCCACCCAATACCTCCATGAAAAGTAGATTTTTAAAATGTGCTTAATTTGCTTCCTCCTCTGTATCCCCTCCTTCAGTGGCATATGTATTCATCCACCAGGAAAACCAAACCAGAAACCAGGATGTTATTTAACTTATTTCATATTTTCAACTGCAACAATGAGTCCAGTATTTACTCTGTTTCTTGTCCTTTCATTAGCCAGAATGAGCCCACTGTTGTTCACCACTGCCAGTCGGATCAAATGCAAACTCTGTTCCATAGTACATATTACTTTCCGGGATCTCACTCCACAATCTTCCTGCAATTCCTCTCTGGCTGTTCTCCTGCATTCCAGTCCTGCTCAGGTTCCTGACCCTGGGGCTTCATCTCTTGCACTTGCAACATTGCCCACCCTTCACCTGCCTCCCAGCCCTGCTGATGTCCTGCAGGAGCCCATTACACACCATTCATTTCCTCAAAGCATCCCTGGATCTTTAGAGCTAGGCAAGGTGTTTTACCCATTACAATTCTCCATTACTATCTTTATTTATCACATTGTGAAAATTGTGTGATGTAGAGTAAGGTTAAATAGTCATGGCTCTTTAGCCACCTTATTTTCTCAAGACTAAGCTTTCTTAGTCTTGAGAGCTATAAAATAAATATGATAGAATACAAAAGGTTGATAATCACTTGACAAATAATCAATCTCACTCTAGTAATATTAAAAGAAATATAAATTTCAAAGATCTGAACTATCACTTTTTTAGGGTACTGGGTGTTGAATCCAGGGATATTCTACAGCTGAGTTATATCCCCAGCCCTTTAAAAAATTTTTTGTTTAAAATTTTTATTTTGAAAGAGGGCTTCACTAGGTTGATAAGAGTTTGCTACATTGCTGAAGCTGGCCTTGAACCTTTGATCCTGCTGTCTCAGCCTCCCAAGTACTGGTATTATAGGCCTGCACGAACACACCCAGCTGAGATATCATTCTTGAAGCATCATTTGAAGTTAAAAAACATTATGAATATGATCATTTTACATGTTGGTACCCATAGGAAATTGGACATTTTTATATATTGGTTATGTAATTATAAGTTGTTTTAATTTTCTGGGACATAATTTGGCACAATGCATTAAGAGTATCATTTTAATATTATGCTAGAATCAACTACATAAAATTCTACTCCAAGAGTTTTATTGTAAAAATTTCAGGAGTTACAGACAAATTATTATGTGCCAAAATGCCATTAGAATTTTATTAAAATGAGAAAGCATATCAGCAACCAAGCAACACAATAAGTATGCATGAAAGCTCTGTAAAACAGAGCCAACATAATTAGGATGAGATTTCTAATGATTATGACATATGCTAGGTAACAAATATAATATTCAAAAGTTATAATTGCAACTATGTTAAGATATGTGACAAAAAGAAAGAAGTAAATACAGCAAATTCTAAAATGTAGCAATCCGTGACAGTAATGTAATGAATGATTTTTATCATTTCCTTTTTCACATCTTACAAAATTTCTATTACAAACATGCATTCTAGTTACATTATAAGCCCTCCAATGTTCTACTAATTTCTAAGTATATAAAATACTTATATGTTTATTTATTCACCAATATTGATTAATGAGCAATAAGTAAGACAGGGAAAATACATAATCTGTCCATTCTACTAGGTGAAAACATCAAATGGGGAGGCAAGTAAATCCATCCATAAATAAAGCCACACAAATAAATAAATAATTGATAATTGTAATACATGCCATGCAGGAAATAGGCATGCAATTAAAAAAGGGATGTGACAGAAATTAAGTCATAGGGAAGACTGATAGATGATAATTGATAATTAAAATAAGTCAACCATGTGAAGGGCTGAGAAAGGACATTCCAGGCAAAGCAAACGGAATGGGCAAAGACATTAAGGTGAAGATAAACCTGGTATACCCTAGAAACAACAAGACAGCGAGAGTGGCTGAGACGTGGTTGTGAAGAGGAACTACAGAAAGGAAGGAAGGGGAGATCACATGTGGGCCTGGAAAGTGATCTCAATTCCAAGGCAATGGAAAGCCTTGTAAAGGCGACCCTGGATAAGTCTGTATTTGATAATCATAAAATCCCCCCAATATAAAGTTTCTCCTATTGCTGTTCAGTAAACACAATTGAATTCATTGTTGACATTACCTTTTTCTACAAAATGTAAGTTTGTAGCAACCACTCTACTGATTATATATATTGTATATTTATATACACTTAAATAAGTACAAAGACCAATGTCTGTAATTGTCTAATCACTTATTATCTACCTGTTACTCTTCTCCCTACTGAAACATTATTACCAAGGAAATAAATTGCTTTTCTTTTGTAGTCCCAGTGATAGGGTTGTGCATTTTTACAAAATAAATACTCAATAGGCATTTGCTTAAGGTATAACTATTGTCACATTTTTCAATTGATTATAGAAACCATGTATTAGTTCTGACAGCTTTACATAAACACTTGGTTGTAAGTCCTACTGTTACCTTACTCTTACCTTCTTCTTGACATTTCTCACCCTTGTATTCAAGGTGCTGTATTATTGTGGTTATGTTCTAATCTGGCCATTCTTCTAACTGCATTTTTATATAACATACTATGAACTACATTATGATGTCAGACCATAATGCACCAATAAAAGTATAATTTTTAAATTACACAAAAATAAAAATGAACAGATTTTAAAAATAACATACCATTTGAGTCCCTCTCTAGGCTCCCTCACTTGGTGATCTTGTGTATTTTCACATGTCCAGCTACAACCCTCCCCCATTCTTTCCCTACTATTGAAGGTAGATGTTGTGCACCCCCAATTGTATTTCTAGCATAGATAAAGCAACAGAAAAAAGCTAGTATACTTCTTTGCTTCAAACAGCTTTACCCATGGATCCTCGCTGCACTCCTCCTGACCTATACATGCAAATCCTAATTATTTTTGTCACTTGATTTGGTATTTCTGTTAATAGAATGAAGTGTATTGACCAAATTATTCAAATACCAAACCACAAATTCAACTGCACTGTGTCTCAGAATCTCTTCTTCTACAGTCTTATTTCCTCTAAAACAGTGTTCTTACCTACTCACTGATAATGCACAAATCCTCACCTCACATACATACACATTCATTCTTTTACCAAGAGAGCATATTTTATGTCAGAAATATGTCATTCGTGTATTCTCTCTTTTCTATTCCCATGTTTACCATTTTCTTTTTCTGAATCTGAAGCTTATCAGCTCTCAAGTAATTAAGAGGTAACAAGAGGAAAAGGCCATCTATAACATTGGTGCAATTGCATCAGGCTGCACAGATGTATAGAAGAAGGCATAAAAGGATGGGGGGGTTGTTATGAGTGTACTTCATCCAAATGTTAATGGATTTTGGCAGACAACAAGATCATGTTACATAAAACTTAATATGCATCCAGTTTTTTATTATGACTAAATTGGACTCCCATATGGAAAAGATAATTTATTATTTATTTTTAATGAACTATTTCAGTAAGTTCGTGGAAAAATACTCAAAATTTTGTCACATATGAGCAAATAATATATCTACTTATGAAGAGCACAGCTGACTTATGCTGATGCTTGTTAAGAATGATTATGCTCTATAAACATTACACAGATGCCTTCTGTTGCCATAAATTGACTTCACATTTAACTTTATTTATTAAGATATTTAGGAATGACCCTTAGCCAGGCTTGCCTATTTTGTGTATTTAAACTGCATGCATACTGAATATTTGCATATAGAATAACCATTCAATGTCTCATTTGGGAATTCTACCACTTAAATTTAAGCAATAAAAAGTAAGCTAGTTTTAAACAAAGCACCTTGGGAAGCAGAGGCATGCTATGTCTCTAGAAATATGAAGTCTTCACATGCGTTTGAACTGTTTCTATCCTATCAAGTTTGTAACCACCCACATACTTAATTTCTTTCTCAATTGCTCTCTCTCTCCCTCTCTCTCATTAACACTCATTGTACAAGGTAGTTTGCTTAACATGAAGGTAAGAAAATATAGAGAGAATAATTTTAATTAAGATAGTATAAAAGAATTAACCTATGAAGACCCAACAGAAATATTGTAAAAGTTCATCATATCTCATTAAGATGAGTTCAATTTTTTTGGCTGAATCTATTTTTAAAATTATCTAAAGACATAATCATTCTTACTTGAAAGGGAATACAATGTATTACTACTTAGTTTCTACCCATCATTTCCACAAATAGTTTCACCTTAAGACACCCTTACCTGACATTTAAAAGTTCAAATCATTCAGGGTCTGCACAGTCTAGAACACTAATTTTGTCTGTGGACTATCCCCCACCTCTGCCTAGGAGCTCTATAATTAAACATCAATCTGCCAGGAATGAAGATTATTTGAGCTGAAATTTTTTTTAAGTTTTATTTTTTTACTCCTTTTCTTAACACTGAAAATCCCAGAATATGGGCATACTTTTGGCATTTAAAGAGAAATAAGAAAGGTTATTTAAATGATTTTTTCTATCTGAAGTCTAAAAATTTATTTGGAAATTGCTTTAATTAAGATGATTTTATACAGTTCATTAGAATAAAAATATTTCACACTTGTGCTATCGAAAGTTTTCAACTGATTTCCTTTGAAATGTAACTTATTTATACAAGGTATTTTAGTTTTACATTGTATATCATACAAATGCAGCCTTTCTCTTTTTATTATCTCTGTATATCTTGTTGAACTATTTTAATCGATACATATACTCATACCACAATTCAACATGATAGGTGTTAGATGTTTCTATTTATTAGTAACATTTTTTCTTTAACAGCTTTAGATTTTTTCCCTTTTTTCATTGTACATTGTATTCCAGGAATAAATCTTTCGAAGACCATCAGGAAGATGGATGAAATGTTAAACAGAGATAAAGCGCTAAAAATTCCTATTTGGCAGCTTTGATGTATAAGCATTTGGCAGTTATGTTAAATGTAAATGAGTAGGTTTTAACACTGTGTATAGAAGGCCACATACATTTTTTAAATTGATGAAAAAATTCAATCACTTATAGTTCTTAAACCATAGTGATATTACTCTTTAGTTTCAAACCTAACTGATGTTATGATGCATTACAGGATATTTATGACATTTGAAGCAATGGTTGTATCAGCTACTAAATATTTTTCTAAAATTAACTGATTATGCATTAGAAGTAAAACCTTTGTGTCATGAGATTTCCAGACTTGTTCAAAGGAAATATATCTCACTTACTACCTCATTATTTTGGTTAGAATAATTAATTGCCAAACCCACAAATAACAATAGAAACTCACTACTAAAACATAAAATAAAACATCTATTTGCAGAACAGATGAACATTTCATTTGTTTGAAGGTTTAGATTAAAAAACAGAAACTACAAAAAAAGTAATGAAGCCATCCCATAATCAAATATTTTACCTCTTAAAGATTCTTCATTCTCTGTTCTGCTGAAAAATAGATGTGATTGCAAAAGGTAGCAAATATAATGGCAGCCACATCACTAAATAATATGTATGGGTTTTGCAGGGAAAGTAACAAACTCAGGATGTGAATATAAGGATAGTCTACATAAAAGAGAAAAACAAGAAGCATTGTATTTGATAAACTGAACATGGAAATATTGCCTAGGATATAGGGTGCTACTTGAAGAGGAAATAATATTTTTAGATGTATATTTTATTTTAAAAATCAGTGACCCAGGCAGTTAATTTAATATTAAAGAGCATATGGAAAGCATTCACAGGTTGAAATGGAGCTATGTTAAGACTTCCCAATGGTACGATATTTTATTTTTCCTATTTCACTATTTATTTATCTATTTATTATTTATTTATTTGCGGTATTGGGGATTGAACCCAGGAGCATTCTACCTCCGAGCTACACCCTATTTTTTTATTCTTTACTTTGAAACGGGGTCTCGCTAAGTTGCAGAGGGCCTCACTAAGTAGCTGAGGCTGGCTGCGAACCTGCGATCCTCCTATCTCAGCCTCCCAAGTACTGGGATTACAAGCGTGCGTCACCGCGCCCAGCTTCCACTATATATTTAATCTTTTATAACTTTCACTTAATTTGTCTTATTAAATTTTTCTCTTTTATTTAGGGACAAGTAGCTTGAAGAAGTTGATGATTGAAGTAAAACAATAAAAAATTCTGTTTGATAGCTTGATATACAAACATTTGTCAAGTTATAATACATGATAATTAGTGTTTTTTAAATTATACAAACATAGACAATTATAACTTGAAATTGATAAAACATCCCATTATTTATACTTTGAAATTTTATGTGAAATATATATTCTTCTATTAGATATAAAAGTTGTACAATTGATAATTTCATCCAATTTTTTAAAGCGGAAACTGTCAGATCAAAGTTCTTTTACTGTCATATTAGCTTTCATGATCTCTATATTTGTTCTTTTTATTTTTGTTATTTTTACCTTTCTATTTTAATCGTTTTTAAAAGTCACTTTATGTTCAAGTGGAAAGGCCTAATTAAGGAAACAAAATATCATGATTTTTGAAATTACATTGGTAATTTTCATGAAATCTTCAAAAAAGAGAATTTATACAGAAAATACTTTATATAGAAAACTTTATATCATGAACATTATTTTAGTGTAATCAAATCTTGTTTATTTCAAAAGCAGAAATTATTAAAAAATCAGACAAAATGGACACAAAGAAAGAAAGTTATAAAGCAGTAAAACACTCTCCATAGAGTAAAAATTCACTTCTCTAATGTAACTTAAAAATTTAGGGCAAAATTATATATAAATATGTGAAACATTGAAAGTGACAAAGCAACAAATTATCAACTCAAAAACTTCAGCCCTACAGGAGGGATTGTTTTGCGCATGCCAGTGGGATCCTATAGGTGCACATTTCCCTCCCTCCCTCCCTCCCTCCCTCCTTTCCTTCCTTCTTTCTTTCCTTCCTCCTCCCTCCCTCCCTTCATTTTCATTTAAATATATTGAGTACTTCTACATATAAGAAAATAAGTTGTAGCTAATTATATATTGACTATATTAACATTTTGTGTGCTATGAATTTTAACTTTTTTGATTACCATAAACATAACATTTTGGGAATTTAAAAAAATCCTTTCAACAAATAAGAAAATTCATTTTAAATGTAATTTCAACCACTTCTATTCATCAAAAACATTGCCACTTTTTTCCTCTATATAACTTGTTTTTTGCTGTTATCCTATAGGATAAAGATGGTTTAAAACAAATATTCTGGAGGTCAGGGTTGGGGCACACAAACACTGGTTGTGGGGATGCATGTTGTGTGCAAAGCTTCTGTTCCATCTTAAAGTCAATGGAAACTTAAATTTTTAGTCTAAAAAAGAATTAAGAGAGGAGGATGAGGTATTGGTATTTCCTTCAATCCAGAGATGTATCGAAGCAGAATTACTGTTCATCTGTGAATAGGCAGGGCCAATGAAAGGAAGTTAGAGGAAGACGTTTTTATCCAAGCTGCATGCATGGACACACACAAACACACACACACACACACACACACACACACACACACACACACACCATACTAGTCATGGGTCAAAAGATAACTTTAGGTTTTATGTGGAAAGTAAACTTTATTTGAGAAGGCATGGAAGCAAGAACACTACATAGAAGGTGATACCTTAGTCCAAACATAAAATCTTGAATTTTGCTTGGTGGCAAGAACAGTGGAGATTGCAAATTTGTACCTATTTGGTCAATGTTTTGTGAAGTCAGAAGAATGATATTATTGAATGTGGAGAGTAGAGGAAAGAAATCAGGATTATCTCTATGTTTGTGTTTGGGGAACTATGTGGATGGAATACTGGTTGCTGACAAGTGGAATATTGGAGATGGAATGTGTAGGGGATGGGCACCAAAAGTACCTGTTTAATCCTTGTAACTTTGGTATTAGAGATGTTTATTAAGTACAGACACTGATGCTATCCAGGTAAGGGAATGTATGTATCCAATTCAAATGAAGTCAAGCCTCGAGATAGAGGATTTAAAGATCACCAACATAGAGTACTTAAAATCATGCAACTGGATAAGGTCATCTCAAGAGACTGTGAGAGGGTAAATTCCAGAATGATTCAAATAAATTGCCAAAATTTAAAGATTGAGCAAAGCAAATGAGAGAGAAGACAGACACTCCAGGCACTATGGTAATAAGGAGTCTGTAGTAACATCCTTTTTGGAAAATTGGAGTCTTAGACAATATAGAAGATTCCTTATTCTGTGGAATATTTTTCTTGCAGATAGAATGACAACTTCTGTATAACAATACAGTTTGCAAAACACTTGTTTGCCCCAAAGATCCAAAAGTAATTGTTGTTATTGGGATTATTACTATTAATTATCTTTTGTTATTATTGTTATCTTTTGATGCATATGATTAATATAAGGTTAATGATTAGAAATGAATAAATAAATATGAAAAGTAATTTTATATTTTACTTTTTTTCTTTTTGTGGTATTAAGGATTGAACCCAGGGGAGTTCTACCTCTGAGCTACACCCCAGCCCTATTTTATTTTTTATTTTGAAACAGGTTCTCACTAAGTTGCTGTGGCTAGCCTGAACCTCCTACTTTAGCCTCCCAATTATTGGGATAACAGGCATGTGCCACCACACCCAGCTTGTTATTTCTTTTAAAGGGAATCCTATGGTAGTTGTGATAGCATCTTAGTTGATTCTTTGATGAATATTTAAATTGATTTAGAGATTATAAAAATGAATGAAATTCATAAGCTCCTAACTCAAACAATTTAATGATAAAATGAGATATTATTATATGCTGATTATATTTTACTAAATCTAGAGTTTATGTAAAGTGTTGTTTCCTGTTTTGAAGAACAGATTTTAATTTGCAAATAATGATAACTGATTTCTATGCCACTATTTATTATATTATAGCAAACAGCAGATGATTCATTGGTTATGGAAAAACAAACAGAAAGTAGGGAAATGGAGAAGAATCAAATTTAATTGATACATGTATCATCTGTTTAGGTTTCACAGAAAAATCCTCAAACTATTATCCCAGTCATAGATGCTTCTAATACATTTGTCACTCCCATTAGAAAAGCTGATTTCCATAACAGTACACAGCAAATAGAAGGAATCTTGTATAGATTCTTGTGTTTACAAAAATCAGACTGCTTAGAAGGCCAAAAGCAAAAAAAGTCACGTGGAAGGGAGGTGATAGGTAAGCATTACAAAACAAAATCTGAAGGCACAGCTGCAAAGTAAGTGATGCTTATTTTACCAGCTTCCTGTAGTATATTTATGGACATAAGTTTATAAGTAAACTCATTTTAAAAGCACAGTATCATACATTGCCCACAGCATGGTAGTAAATTTGGTAGGTTAATTTGACCTTCCTCTGGTCTTAAGAAATAGTCTCACTCATTTCCAAATGCCCTTTCATTGTTTTGGCCTTCAGATATTCTCTCTCTTTTTTTTCCAAATACAAGAAACTATAATAAATTCCTCCTATTTACTGTGTATTGTTGTGGAAATTCATAAAATTAGGAATAAAAATGAGAAGGAAATATTTTAAATTGGGAAATGGTCTCAACTTTCATCATCCCAGAGGAAGAAAATTTTAAAAACATGTATCTCGATAAAAACAATTGTCAGTAACTCTATAAATTATTTTTATTAATTATATTGATTTATTTATTCATTTGTGGTACTGGGGATTGAACCCAGGGGCATTCTATCTCTGGGATATACCCCCAGCCCTATTTTATTCTTTATTTTGAAACAGGGTCTCACTAAGTTGCGGAGGGCCTCACTAAGTAGCTGAGGCTGGCTACGAACCTGTGATCCTCCTATCTCAGCCTCCCAAGTACTGGGATTACAAGCATGTACCACCATGCCCGGCTATATTTATTTTTGTACATTTTTATTGGTGCATTGTAGTCTTTCATCACAATTTAGTTCAGAGTGGTAGTGACATACATGCACACAGCACTTGGCAAGCATCCCCCTGGTTCCCTCCCCATTCCTATACATATTGAAATTGGCATTGGTGTTCTCACAAATGTATATAACATCAATGGAAGTGTTTCCTCTCCTGGATCCCCTCCCTGGCTCCACTGAGGTTTCTCCTCCATTATCTAAAGTCCTTCTGGTATCCCGATTACTCTAACTTCTGCATATGAGAGAAAGTATATGACCTTTCACTTTCTGTGACTGGCTAATCTCACTTAGCATAATGTTCTCCAGTTCCATCCATTTTCCTGCAAATGGCATAGTTTTGTTTTTCTTTAATGCTGAGTAGAATTACACTGTGTGTATATCTGATAATTTTGTAATCCATTAATTTGTTGATGGATAGCTATGTTGGTTCCATAATTTGGCTATTGTGAATTGTGCGGCTATAAACATGGATACGCATGTGTCACTATAATATTCTAAATTTCATTCCCTTTGGAACAATAACTAGGAGTGGTATAGCTGGATCATATGGTGGATCCATTCCATTTTCTGAGGAATCTCTATAGCAACTGCACTAATTTGCAATCCCAGCAACAGCGGATAAGAGAGGAAATCTATAACTTATAATGTAAGCTCTGTAATGCATTATGGATCCCACTGGATAAGTTTCTTGATTATATGTTTTTTTTTTTTGCAGTACCGGGGATTGAACGCAGGGGCATTCTACCTCCGAGCTACACCCCCAGCCCTATTTTTTATTCTTTATTTTGAAACAGGGTCTCCCTAAGTTGCAGAGGGCATCACTAAGTAGCTGAGGCTGGCCACAAACCTGGATCCTATGGTCTCAGCCTCTCAAGGACTGGTATTACAAGCATGCACCACCACAACCAGCTTGATTATGTGGATTCTAAGGCTAAAATATCTAATTTAACTGACTACATTTGTTTTCTGTCAGCCATTTCACAAAATAGATAGATTTAAAAAATTCTATGAACTTTGTTCATTTCTAGACATGTGAAGATAATTCCTCTTTCTCAGAATCCTGGTATCTTTATTAAAGTTAAAATTAAATGTCAATATCCTCCAGCCAACTTTCTGTTACTCTGGATTGCATGTAATTATAAGTGTTCATAGTATCTTATTGTACTCTACTTTTCACCTCAAATGATGCCCTAAGCTCCTTTTTGGCAGGTGAAGAGCATAACACCTCAAACAGTAGCCCTTACTACCCCTTTCACAAGCAATGGTGACGATGATGATGATGATCAGCTGAGGCTGAACTTTTGTTGAGCAGAGGACTAGTGCTCTTGTTCAGCTAAATAGCTGTGTGACCTTGAGCAAGCAAGAATTTCTTCATAGTTTAACATATTACATATCATAATAAAGCATTTGCAGTATTTAAAAATCCTAAAGTTGGACTCTTAAATAATTTGATCTGGAAATAACTGACTTTATTATAAACTTTGACTTTTGTAAATATTTTCACATTGTTTATTATTTTGGCAATTATTTTTTCTCCCTGGTTTTGTTACTTTTTTTTTTTTTTGCGGTACCGGGGATTGAACGCAGGGGCATTCTACCTCCGCGCTACACCCCCGGCCCTATTTTTTATACTTTATTTTGAAACCAAGTCTCACGAAGTTGCGGAGGACCTCACTAAGTAGAGAGAGAGAGAGAGACAGGGAGAGAGAG
>PVJS01050193.1:0-14405 GCA_004027185.1 Glis glis | reverse complement strand
GCGTTCTACCTCCGAGCTACACCCCCGGCCCTATTTTTTATACTTTATTTTGAAACCGGGTCTCACGAAGTTGCAGAGGGCCTCACTAAGTAGAGAGAGAGAGAGAGACAGAGAGAGAGACAGAGAGAGACAGAGAGAGACAGAGAGAGAGAGAGAGACAGAGAGAGACAGAGAGAGAGAGAAAGAGAGAGAGAGCAGAGGCTGGCCGCGAACCTGGATCCTCCAGTCTCCGCCTCCCAAAGTACTGGGATTACAAGCATGCGCCACCACGCCCGGCTATTTTAAATACTTTTATTGGTACATTGTAAACTTACACAACAGAATCTAAAAAGGCAAACGAAAGATGCTCAACCTCACCAGACACTTGGTCTTTTTTTTTAAAATGGTACAGAGGATTGAACCAGGGGTATTCTACCTCCAAGCTAAACCCTCAGCCCTTTTTATGTTATATTTTGAAAGAGGATTTTGTTAGATTTCTGAGGGTATTGCTAAGCTGCTGAGGCTGGCCTCAAACCTGCGATCCTCCCATCTCAGTCTCCCAATACTGGGATTAGAGGTGTGTGCCACCGTGCCAGGCTTCACTAGACACTTTTTTTTTTTTTTTGCGGTACCAGGGATTGAATCCAGAGGCATTCTACCTCCGAGCTACACCCCTAGCCCTATTTTTTATTTTGAAACAGGGTCTCACTAAGTTGCGGAGGGCCTCACTAAGTAGCTGAGGCTGGCCGTGAACCTGCGATCCTCCTGTCTCAGCCTCCTAAGTACTGGGATTACAAGGGTGCGCCACCACGCCCAGCACTAGACACTTTGTAAAGGGCAAATTAAAACCACGAGACACATTTCATACCTATCAAAATAGAAATCAAATTTTCTGTTGATACCAATTCTTTATCAAGACAATTGAGAAAAGGAACTCTTAGATACTGTTGGCAAGAACACAAGATGTACACACACCAAGGCCCAAAAACTCCACACATAGGTATAAAGTACAGGCAGCACTCCTATAGATTTAGGTTCCCAAAGTGGGCCCTATTTCCCCCTGGAGGGTGCGAGAACAAAATATAGATACCTAAAGAAATACAAATTTGTCAATGCATCTTTCTGTTTATTTGCTTATAGAAGGTAGATTTCTGGGGGAGGGGCACTGAGTTTGTTTTGTTGTTGTTGTTGTTTTCCTGAAAAGAGGGTGGTTAGCCAAATAAGACTGGGAACTTCTGCTAGAACCTCCTGCCAAAATGAAATTATTCTGTATCTACAATACCCAGTACAATAACAAGTAGTTACATGTGGCTATTGAGCACCTGAAATGTTGCTAGTGAGACTGAGGAAATGAAATAATTTTATTTAATTTTAATTAATTGAAATTTAACTATACCCACAGATGGCTAGTGGTTACTATATTAGTACATCCCTAGGGAGTCTTTCTCATATGCATAAACATATAAATACAAGAACTTTAATTGTGGCAGTGCTATTTTTGTATTTATTTTGGTGCTAAAGATGAACCCAGGGCTTCATGCATGCTAAGCGCATGCTGTAGCACTGAGCTATACCCCAAGTCCTGTAATAGGCTTCTTAATACTGAAAAACCTGTAAGTCTTAAACCAGATAATAAATTTAACATATTCATACAAGAGTACATAGGAGAAAATAAATTATAGAAGTTATATGTATTAACAGAGAAAATCTAAAAATATTAATGTTGTATAAAAAAGCAAGATGGACAAACATAGTAAAATAGCAATTATAAGCTGGGCATGGTGGCGCACGCTTGTAATCCCAGTATTTGGGAGGCCTGAGACAGGAGGATCACAGGTTTGCAGCCAGCCTCAGCTGCTTAGTGATGCCCTCTGCAACTTAGTGAGACTCTATTTCAAAATAAAGAATAAAAAATAGAGCTGGAGGTGTAGCTCAGAGGTAGAATGCCCCTGGATTTTATCCTCAGTATAAAAAAAAAAAAACAATATTTTATCCTCAGTATAAAAAAAAAAACAATAGCAATTATATGTTTAGAACCTGCAAATCAGCCCTCATACTGTTTATGGATACATGCATATTTCATTTAAGCACTAAGAAATGTATTACAGCTAAAACCACTAATTGGAACACCAGTGACCTTTGGGTAAGAGAGAGAGTGGACTGCAAAGAGGTATATAGAGCCAGTCCCAACCATGCCTGTAAAGTGCTGTTTTCTCTTTTTTATTTGGGTGGAAGATTTCACCCACCCAAATCTTCAACAAACAAACACACACACACACACACACACACACACACACACACACACACACAAAGTGTTGAGATATTGAGGAGATGGGTGTTTGTTTTAGGATTCTTAAATTTTTCTACATGTTTAAAAATTTAGGCTGAGTGCAGTGGTACACATCTGTAATCCCAGTACTTGGGAGGTCAAGACAGGAGGATCTCCAGTTCAAGGCCAGTCTCAGCAATTTAGTGAGACCTTCAGCAACTTAGTAAGACTCTGCTTCAAAATAAAATAGAGCTGGGGATCTAGCTGAGAGGTAGAACGCCCCTGGGTTCAATCTCCACTACAAAAAAATAAAAAAAATTGCCAGGCATGATGGTGCACACTTGTAATCCCAGTACTTGGGAGGCTGGGACAGGAGGATCACAGGTTTGACACCAGCCTCAGCAACTTAGTGAGGCCCTCCACAACTTAGTGAGACCCTATTTCAAAATAAGAAATAAAATAGGGCTGGAGGTGTAGCTCAGAGGTGAACACCCCTGGGTTCAATCCCCAGTACCACAGGGGTAAAAAAAAAAAAAATCATATGTAGAAAACTAAAAGCTGGGTGTGGTAGCACATGCCTCTAGTTCTAGCTAATAGAGGCTGAGCCAAAGGGATCACTTGAGCCCAGGAATCTGAGGCCAGCCCAGACAACATAGTGACACCCTGTTGCAAAAACAAAACAAAACAAAAACCTGGAAACAAGAAAAGTCATGCTACAAAACTGTAGAACACAACTACTGGCAAGTTTGAGAGTTCCTGTTTATTCTTTAATTTCTTCCAATCTTACACATATTTCTAAGTTTCATTCCTAAAATACAATGAAATTATATTAGTAAAGGCCTTACTTCTTACAAAAAGCAAAAAAAATAAAGCAGGATTTCTCTTTTTCTTATGACTTTCTGGTGTCTTATTCAATTCCCTTGTTCAGTATTTGTCGAAATCAAGTATTTCAGTGTGAGAAAATGAAAAAAAAAGTTGCTATTACCCTTGGGATAATTCATGGATTCCTGAACCAGGCCATGTAGCCATGAGGTCAACTACAACATATGTTTTAAATAACATTTAATCTACTTTGCTGAGCTCCTTATTAAATGTTTATGTTTTACAACAATTTAAGTACTCATAGAATCCCACATTAGGTCTTTTTGCCAAATAAGACATTCTGTTCTCTTCTAGTTATAAAATCAAAGCTAATAAATATATTCATACAAATAGAAACAAGCAAGCATCAAATTCATTTAAAGAAAGCCTAACTCCAAAATCAAAAGTTTTCTTGGATTAGTCAATCTATTACTCAGAAACACAAATACATGTTTTACCAATGAGACTCCCACTAACCCCTAGAACTATAAGTTCCTTAAGAGCAAGGAATGAAGTCACTATGTCGACAAGACAATGGCACTCTCGTGTTCTTCGCAGCGTTATTCACAATAGCCAAGAGAGGAGATCAACCTAGGTTTTTACCTATTGATGATTAAAGAAAATGCATATATACAAAATGGAATACTACTAACCATAAGAAAAAAATCATGTCATTTGCAACAACATGAATGAATCTAGAGGACATTGTTAAGTGAAATAAGCCAGGCATAGAAAGACAAATACCGCATGATCTCATTCCAATTTGGAATCTAAAAAAAGGATAATCTCATAGAAACAAAATAGAATGGTGGTTACAAAGAGTTGGGGCATGAAGAGCTGGGACAGTTTAGGAGACAAGGTTAGGGAGATACTGGTCAAAAGATACAAAACTTAAGTTAGGTAAAAGGAGTAAGTTAAAAAATATTGGACAACAAGGTGACTGCAGTTAATAACAATGCATTGCATTCTTGAAAAATGCTGAGTGGAGTTAAGTGTTCCCTTCACAAAGATGACAACTATGTGAAGCAAAACATAATAGCTATGTTGAGTAATTCTGCAATGTATATATACTTCAGACATCATGCTGAACATGATAAATATTCTTTTATTTGTCAACTTAAAAAAATTTACACCAGGCATGGTGGCAAAATGCCTATAATCCCAGTATTTGGGAGGCTGAGAAAAGATGATTTCTGGTTCAAAGCCAGCCTCAGCAACTTAGCAAGACCCAGTTTCCAAATAAAAAATAAAACTGGCTTAGGAGTGTGGGTTCGAAGTAAAATGCACCAGGATTCAATCCCTAGCACCACCAAAACACAAAACAAACAAACAAACAAAAAAAAAACTAATGCTCTCAACCTCACCAAATATCAGGGGAAAAAATTATTAAAACTTAAATTTCGCATTGGTAGTATGTGTTAATTTAGCACTACTATAATCATGTAACATAAGTAACTGATAAAACTTTTATGGAAGACAGTTTGGCATCTCTTGAAAATTTAAATGTGCATTGTTTTTAGTTATATTTTATAGAAAAATGTAGCCAGGCATGGTGGTGCACACTTGTAATCCCAGTACTTGGGAGGCTGAGATCAGAGGATCTGTGTTCGCGGCTAGCCTCAGCTACTTAGTGAGACCCTCCGCAACTTAGTGAGACCATGTTTCAAAATAAGGAAGAAAAAAAAATAGGGCTGGGGGTATAGCTCAGAGGCAGAATGCCCCTGGGTTCAATCCCCAGTACCGCAAAAAAAAAAAAGAAAATTTCATTTTTCACATATTCTTTTTTCAGGAGGGTTGGAGGATATGCTTCAGTAAAATGAGGAAATAAACTAATACAAAGGAAAACAGCCAACAAGTAAATTATCCAACAAAAGAACAACACAGGGAAGCCCCAGGATCAGAGCTGTAGATAGTAAAACAAACAAGGAAACTCTGATGAAAGCAGAATAAAGGAATGAAGGAGATAAGTCTCCAGAAAAAGATATATATATATTATCAAGTTTTTTTGGGGGGGGCAGTACCAGGGGCATTCTACCTCTGGGCTACACCCCCAGCCCTATTTTTTAATCTTTATTTTGAAACAGGGTCTCACTAAGTTGCGGAGGGCCTCACTAAGTAGCTGAAGCTAGCCGCGAACCTGCGATCCTCCTGTCTCAGCCTCCCAAGTACTGGAATTAACAAGCGTGCGCCACCACGCCCGGTTTATTATCAAGCTTTTGATTTTATAGTTGGAAATAAATTGAGATGTCTGAGAGACTTGATAAAACATTACAGGAAGAAATTATTAAATTAGCCAATAGGAAACTAAGCAAATGAATAAACAAAGCAATAAATAACACATGGGTGAGGAGAGGGGACCAAAAATTTGTTTAAACAAATGAATGTAGTATACTAACTTACCTCATCAATATTTATGTGGTCATTATAATATAAATATCAGTTACATATTGCTTACAAATTAAACATAATTATTATATAACTTTCCAGAACTGGGAGAATAAGTTGTAAATATGAATTATAGATTGTTTATATTATTTAACCAAAATTATTATATAACATTTCAGAACTTAGAGAGTAGGCCTATAATATCTGAATGCTATGCCCCCATAAAAAGGTTAATGAATGCATATGGAAAGAATAAGCAATAAAAATCAATATGAATCATTTAATTCAATGAGCAGATAATTGAAAAATAATTATAATGAGTTTGTAACTCATTCCTAAGAATTCTGAGGCAAATGTAAGTTACCATCTCAAAAAGAAAAAAAGAAAAAAAAAACCAGCTCAGTGTGGTGGTACACACCTGCAATCTCAGTACTTGGGAGACTGAGACAGAAGGATCACAGGTTGGAGGCCAGTTTCAGCAACTTAGTGAGACCCTATTTCAAAATTAAAAAATTAGCCAGGCGTGGTGACATACGCTTGTAATCCCAGTACTTGGGAGGGCGAGACAGGAGGATCGCAGGTTCAAAGCCAGCCTCGGCAACTTAGCGAGGCTCTCAGCAACCTAATGAGACTCTGTTTCCAAATAAGATATAAAAAAATCAGGCTGGGGGTGCAGCTTGGAGGTAGAATGCCTCTGGGTTCAATCCCCAGTACAAAAAAATTAAAAATTAAAAATTAAAAAAGGGCTTGGGTGTGGCTAGGCAGTGGAATGCCCCTGGGTTCAATCCCTGGTACCAAAAAGAAAACAGAAAAAAAAAAAAATCCAGAACAAGGTTCACTTCACAAAAGATTTTCAAGTTAATCATATTGTTTCTCTAACATAATTCTGAAATAAAATACATTTGTGCCCATGCATATATCTTCAAAACAAACTTATTATTCTGTGCACACTCTGACAAGAAGGTTTAAAAGCAATAAATTAAGTATTGAGAAGATTTCTAACTTTGCTTTTAAATGTTCTTATGAGCTGGGCGTGGCGGCGCATGCTTATAATTCCAGTACTTGGGAGGCTGAGATAGGAGGATCGTAGGTTTGCAGCCAGCCTCAGCAACTTAGTAAGATCCTCTGCAACTTAGTGAGACCCTTTCCAAAATAAAAGAATAAAATCAAGCTGGTGGTATAGCTCGGAGGTAGAATGCCCCTGGGTTCCATCCCCAGTACCACAGAAAAATACAATAAAATAAAATAGCTGGGCATGGTGACACACACTTGTAATCCCAGTACTTGGGAGGCTGAGACAGGAGAATCATATTTTCATGGCCAGCCTCAGCTGCTTAGTGAGGCCTTCTGCAACTTAGTGAGACCCTGTTTCAAAATAAAGAATAAAAAAAATAGGGCTGAGGCTGTAGCTCAGAGGTAGAATGCTCCTGGGTTCCATCCCTAGTACTGCAAAATAAATAAATAAGTAAATAAATAATAAGTAAAACAAATGTTCTTATGAAGCCATTTGCAAATTACATACTCAATTTAATAAAATACTTTAGCTACAAAAAAGAATTAAGATAAAGCTATATGATATATATGTTAAATAAACATAGAAAATCATTTAGTAACTTAAATGATAAAAACTTAAGGGAAAAGATAGAATAAAAACTGTATTGTAAAGCTGGTGTGGTGGCGCACACTTGTAATCCCAGTACTTGGGAGGCTGAGACAGGAGGTTCGCAGGTTCGCGGCCAGCCTCAGCTACTTAGTGAGGCCCTCCGCAACTTAGTGAGACCCTGTTTCAAAATAAAGAATAAAAAATAGGGCCGGGGGTGATGCTCAGAGGCAAATGCCCCTGGGTTCCATCCCCAGTATCGAAAAAAACCCTGTATTATATATTATTAATATCTAAAGATATTATTTAGTCTCCAGTTTAGCACATAGCGCTTAACAATAAATATGAAGGCAGCTGCATGTCTTCATTTTCTAGCAATGAACCTCTTAGTTTACAAGGACTGATATGTGAATTACCACATATCATGATTCATCATTTTCCCTGCTAATAATATGCTTCAAATTTTGATTACTTCTAAATCTGTTGTATTAAGTCTGAAACCAATTAATGATGTACTGTATCCTGCTAAGTAGAATTAGTGTTTAATTGATTAGTGTATAATTGAAGCAGTTGTAGATTTATCAACTTTAATTAGGATAACTTATTACGATAATTTACACTATAAGAAACGAAAGTTCATCAAAACCTCAAATTAAGATCAGAGACACAATATTAAGGATTAGAAAGGGCTAGATACTAATACCAAGTTCATTTTAGTCCAAATCTTCTTAGAGAAGAAAATTGATTATTAACCTTTTAGCCTAGATTTTTTAAGTAATGACACTATTTATGGCAATCTACTATAATATATGGTGCTAACTTACATGAGTGAATGAAGGGAATGCACACCAATAATATGTTGTGTGCCTATAACAGTGAATTGCACTAGAATCATCACAAATTAAAATATTTAAATGCTTCTCGAAATTCCTTTAAAACAGTATTCAAGCAAGAGAGAATCCTATAACTCTAATCCTAAAAATATCAATAAAGAAGCAAGGAGAAAGAGCATCTCAGCACCAGAACACAGAAGTAGTATCTACGGTTCTCACAATATTCTTGTGGGTGGTAACTACAGCCTAGAAAGTTCCACACATAAATTACCAACTCCCTTGAGTTTAAAGCCACGGTAATTAGGTTCATTATCTTACATGCTAATGTCACAGAGATAATAAGTTTGCAGTGAATAATTCATATACTACCAGCTCTCGTGGTGATACTCATTGCTAATAGTTTATTTACAGTACAAGTTACACTGCATTTTTATACTTTAATTTTATTGCCTAGACAAACAGGAATCATTGAGTGTGGAGATTTAATTTATAATAAATTATTAAATCTTAATTATATATTGGTTTGTATATGTGTATAATTTTTCTTCATTATTCATAATAAATTATGATAACAAACTACCATATGAATGTCTTACAGAAAGATTACGGTGCCCTGTAGACAAGTATTTTAAACTGAATTTCAAAAGTGATATGCCAAATTGATGTCAATAAATTACAAGTCATTTTAGCAACTCACATTTTTCAAATAAATACTAATATCAATAAGCTTATTTTAAAATGGACATATAGGTGTAATTTTGAATATAGAAGTACAAATGAACCACTTAGATCCCTTTATATAACCTATAAAATTGTAGTAGTCATCAATTTTTTTGTAATGAACTTAAGATTAGACGTGTATTTGTGGTAACAAATTAAAGATAAGGGGTTATGCTGGCACACACCTGTAATCCCAGTACTTGGGAAGCTAAGACAGGAGGATTGCAGGTCCAAGACCAGCCTCAACAACTTAGCAAACACCCTGTTTCAAAATAAAAAGAGCTGTGGATGTAGCTTGGAAGTAGAACCCCTGGTTTTAATCCCTAGTACCCCCCCACACAAAAAAAATTAAGGATAAAGTAGCTTTAATCTCTTTCAAAATAACTTTCTTAGCTAGGTGTGGTGGCATAAGCCTATAGTCCCAGTACTTGGGAGGCTGAGATAGGATGATTGCAGGTTTGATGCCAGCCTCAGCAACTTAGCAATGTCCCTCAGCAACTAGTGAGACCCTGTTTCAAAATAAAAAAATAAAATAGGGCTGGGGGTTTAGCTCAGAGGCAGAATGGGTTCAACCTCTCTTAGTTTCAATAACTCATTTAATAGTCTACATTACTATGTACATGAATTATGGTGATCTCAATTTCTCTAAATCAGATAAAATTTTTCTATAATGTTTTATATTTCTACAATGATTCCTAAAATAATTTTGGTTTTAAACTAAAACTATTTTAACATATAGGTTTAGCTGGGCATGGTGGCTTGGGAGGTGTGGTGACATGTGCCTATAGTCCCAATACTTGGGAGGCTAAGACAGGAGGATCGCAAGTTCAAGGACAGTCTCAGCAAGCAGTGAGACTCTCATCAACCATGCCTCTTCATTTCAGTACCCAAGGTGATGGAGTAGTCCCCATCTCAAATTCTGCCAGTCATCAGAGCAGACTGAAAAAGTGCTCTCAACAGTCTTGCACTGCTAACTAAATGCTGTGGCTCAGAAAAACACTAAAATTTTACTTCTGCTCATAATTGAGACCAATTATATGAAAAGTAAAGCCTTCAAAAAAGTTTAAATCTTGAAAATTTCAAAAGAATTTTTTTTCTCAACAAAGCATCTACCTCGCTAAGAAGCCTATAAATACAGGTCAAAGAATGTTCATAAAGGTCTTAGAAGACAAACAGCATTCCAAATTCCTTTTTGTATTAAATAACTATTATAGCAACCAGTTCTTGCAAAATCTTCTAAAAATATAACCAGAACAACATTAGGTATCCTTTCAAACTACACACTTGAACATATTACCTCCTTTAAATCCTCTAATCTTGGCACGACCCTCCATGGGTTCTTGGCTGCCTTTCTGTCATGTCTAAATGCTCAACACAATTTACAAAATGCTCCAGGGAGACAAAACTAATAAATATGTGGCACTCAGGCTTTCCTACCTACCTTTTCACATTCTATCCATGGCAGATCTGCCATCGTCACTTGATGAAATCCTACTTTCAAGCTTAGTGTGAAGCTGTTCCTGACACACTACAACACCCAGAGAGTCTTGCACAGCCTCAAAACTAACTCCGCATCGCCACTGCAAGCTGTTTACTGAATACCCACTGGATGATGAGCCTCTCCAAAACAGACACTATTATTTACCTTTGAATCCCTCACATGTGACATTTAGAGGCTAATAAATAAATGTCTAGAAAAATGACTAATGTTCCATAGTGCCACAGGAATGCTTTTAAAGGAAAGCAGAATGTTTGATAAATGAACAATAACTGTCCCAACTGTCCTTGGAAATATAATTGAAAAAAAGTTTACTCAATGACTTCCTTTCAATATCTAAATGCTTGAGTCAATTTGTTGGTGGCAATTCTAATAAATTAACTTGAAGTTACATGACATTCAATTCATTTATTTTTTATTCATTGCCCAGACTTTATTTCATTCAATTCAGTTTTAATAAATGTCAGAAACTATGAGAGAATGGCAGTGTTATCATCAATATACATATCTAATAAAAATAGGCAGTTCAATATTTTGCCCATAATTTTTTTTCCCTTGAGATGGTGTTTATGTTGCCCAGTATGGCCTTGAACTCCTGGTCTCAAGTGACCTTTCTGCCTCAGCTTCCCTAGTAGCTGGGACAACAGGTGCACACTCCTGGAACTAGCTTGCCCATTTAATTTTTTGATGTTTGATGTTCACTTTACATAATAGGGTTAATACTCAATTCTATATTAAAATAATTCACTGTACTTATAAAAAAGTTTGGAATAATTATTATACATTGGGTATAAAACTCAACTATATTTTAGATACAAAGATTTTTTCAAAACATATTAAAGAATAATATTTTTCAAGTTTTAAATACTTTTATTGGTGCATTATAGTCTCACTTCATAATGTAGTTCATAGTGACAGACATACATGCACACAGCACTTTCCCCTGGTTTCCTCCTCACTCCCCCCTTCACCATACAGGATATTGAGATTGAGACTGGTATTCTCACATATGGACATAATTTCAAGGGAAGTGATTCCTGCATTGATTCTCCCTCTCCTCCTGCACACTCCCTTCCCCTAGACCACCTCCCTGGTTCCACTGGAGTTTCTTCTCCATTATCTTAAGTCCCTCTGGTATCCCAATTACTCCCTAGCTTCTGCATATGAGAGAAAACATAAGACCCTTCACTTTCTGTAACTGGCTAACATAAAATATTCTAATTAAATAAAAGCAAACTGACAATAAACACTGATAAAAATACTATGCAAAAGGACAAACCCCAAGTATTATTTATAATGATATTTTGTAAATGAAAGTTTAAAACCTGAAAAAGTAAGATACTTGGAAAAACAGCATGCTCTGCATTCCTGAAATATTTTCAAAAAAGACAAAGTTAGCATAATCATAATTCTTAGTCATTCTTGTTATCATCATTTAGTTGCCTAATCAACAGCAAAAGAAAATGAATCACATAGCCACTGAACATTACTTTTTTACTTTTAGCATGTGCAGAGAAAGAATACTAATTAAATAGCTGATAAAGGCAAGATTTGGGGGGGGGTTGTAATAGGGATCATACCTAGGTGCACTCTATACTGCAAAGGTATATCTTTAAACAATGATACATTATCACATAAAATCTGTACTACTACAGAATATCAAGAAACAATGTTTTTTACTCAGTTTTAGTGGAACATAAATTTCTTCATCCAACTTGATAGAAATTCTTTCAGTTTGTGTCAGATAAATGTATAAGGACTATTTAATGTAAGATATTTGCAAAGTAGAAAAAAATTTTTTTTTGCCCCCAAGCCACACCCCCAGCCCTATTTTTTATTCTTTATTTTGAAACAGGGTCTCACTAAGTTGCGGAGGGCCTCACTAAGTAGCTGAGGCTGGCCACGAACCAGGATCCTCCTGTCTCAGCCTCCCAAGTACTGGAATTACAAGCCTGTGCCACCACGCCCTGCTATAAAGTAGAAATTTTAACCTCACATATAACTGGCTTAAATATATTTACAGAATTAACTATAAATGATAGAACAGCAAATATTGACTACAAAACAAGAACAGAATTTTTCTTAAAAATTAGGAAGCTACTAAAGCAAAGAGTGGGTTGGAACCACTGTGTTATACAATAAAAATTTAGCACAGATATTCTACAAAATCTCGGGTAAAATATAATGAAATCTGGTCGGGCATGGTGGCACATGCCTGTAATCCCAGGATTTGGGAGGCTGAGACCGGAGGATTACAGGTTTGAGGCCAGTCTCAGCAATTTAAGGAGATCCTAGTGATTTAGCAAAACTGTTTCAAAATTAAAAAAGGGCTGGGGGCCTCACTAAGTACTTGAGGCTGGCCGAAAACCTGCGATACTCCGGTCTCAGCCTCCCAAGTACTGGGATTACAAGCATGCACCACCACGCCTGGCTTGCTGAATTCTTATATTGAGCTGTTTTTATTTTTGATTCTCTAACATTTTCAGGTACACAAGCATATCATCTGCAGTTTCACTTCTTTTCAAGTTTTTATGCCTGTTTTCACTCCACAAATTACATTGCTTTTAACCTAACAACAGTAGAGATAAGCATACATTTTTAATTTATTTCTGACTTTAGCAAGAATGTATCAAATGTTTTCTCTTAAGTGAGAGGCTAGCTTTAAGATTGAAGTAAATATATTTAATCATGTCAACAAGTATTGACCCATTCCTATTCTCTCAAGAGTTGTTTGATCCAGGCATGGTGAAGTACACCTGTAATCCAATACTTGGGTGGCTGACACAGAAGGATTCCAAGTTTGAGGCCAGCCTCCCCAACTTAGGAAGACCCTATATCAAAATTAAAAAAAAAAAATTTAAAGGGCTGGGGGTGTAGCTCACTGGTACAGCAACCCTGGGTTCAATCCCCAATACCATTTAAAAGAGAGAAAGATGTTTTAGTAGAAATTATGTTGAATTCTGTCAGAGGCATTTTCAGCAACCATGGAGATAATCATATAATTTTTCTCCTTGGGCCTACTGACATGGTGAATTACATTACAAGAATACTGAACCATTTGTGGATTCCTGGTATAATCCTCCCATGGTCAAGATATATTATTTTCTTAATGTGGCATCAGCCCTTTGCTAATATTTTATTAAAGATATAATTTAGTAGTCATAAATGATGTCGGTCTGAAATTTTCATTTTGTGTTATCATTATCAGGGTTAGGTATCAATGATTCAATGCATGAGAAAATGATGAAAGTTTTCTTTCCATTTTTTTCTTTTACAGTGCTAGGGATGTGAGGATAAAACCCAGGGCCACGGAGTGGGCACTCTACCACTGAGCTATATCCCCAGTCAAATTTCCTCTAATTTCACACAAGACTTGGTCCTGAGGCAGAATCGCTTTAGGATTGAGTAATTTAGCAGCTCAAAAAGATCAAAGATTTTCACTCTGTGACCCAATGTTTTGGTTTCATCCTGAACTATCCCCCATAAAGTTACAAGATAGCTTCCACAATTCTAAGTACCCATCTAGATGGAAACATCTAGAAATGCCAGGGGGCTTTCCTATGAGCCCATTATCAAACCTCCTTTCATGTCTCATTGGTCACATATGAATTATTTGCCAGATATGAGTCATATGTCCACGTCTGAACTTAGGAGTAGCATGAAAAATTGGATAATCATGATTGGTCTGGACTAAGCAGGATGTACACAAATCACATGATAGTGACATAAGCCAACACCCCCCAAAAAGGATCTGCCAGAAGGACAACAGTAGTAATTAATAGTTGTTGGGTAAGCTTTTTATTAAGTGAACTGGATAGCTAATCTTGACATTAATTACAGAGTTTATCTATGATATACATTTGATTATAGGGCAAGGCTACAAAAGGTATTTAGATCCATTATAGCTCTTATTTTCTAACAAGACAGGCAAATAGCACAGTGCTTAAGACTAGGTTTTTTTTTTTTTTTGGAACTGGGGATTGAACCCAGGGGAACTCTACCTCTGAGCTACTCCCCCAGCCCTATTTTTTTTTTTTTTTTTTTGGCGGTACCGGGGATTGAACGCAGGGGCGTTCTACCTCCGCGCTACGCCCCTGGCCCTATTTTTTATGCTTTATTTTGAGACCGGGTCTCACGAAGTTGCGGAGGGCCTCACTAAGTAGAGAGAGAGAGAAAGACAGGGAGAGAGAGAGTGAGAGCCGAGGGTGGCCGCGAACCCGGATCCTCCGGTCTCCGCCTCCCAAAGTACTGGGATTACAA
>PVJS01050192.1:0-14407 GCA_004027185.1 Glis glis | reverse complement strand
TCTACCTCTGAGCTACACCCCCAACCCTAATTTTTATTCTTTATTTTGAAACAGGGTCTCACTAAGTTGCAGAGGGCCTCACTAAGTAGCTGAGGCTGGCCTTGAACCTGTGATCCTCCTGTCTCAGCCTCCCAAGTATTGGGATTACAAGTGTGCACCATCGCGCCAGGCCACAGTCAGTTTCAACAAAAATAATATTGATAGAAAAGGGTTTTCTTCTCAAACTCTAAGATTAACACAAGACAAAAAAATCAACTAAGCTTAAAAAAATTAGACTGAGGACATATGAGGATTTTCTACAGAAAAATGAGGGACCTCACTCTGCTGAGACCACATCTTCTCAAGCTGCAGTGATGCCCTTGTTCTGCTTTGCCACTAGGGTAACTGGACTCAAACTTTATTTTCTTTTTCTTTTGTGGTGCTGGGGATGGAGCCCAGGGCCTAAAACATGCTAAGCGTGCACTCTACCACTGAGCTACACCCCCGTCTAGCTAAAACTTTAAAGTCATTGTGTTATCTGTAACTTCAAAACCTGTCATACAGGCCAGTGACACCCGAATACCATGGGACAACACTTAGGAACTTATTCTAAGGATGCTGCATTAAATAGAAGGCAGTGAGAAGTCAGAAGACCTGCTTCCTACTGGGTTTTAAATCTTGGACTTTAACCTCTCTGGCTTCAATTTCCTCCTCTGTAAAATAGAGTTGGATTAAGTTATTTCTTAGGTCCTTTCCTGCTGTGAAATGCTATTGCATTTTCCTGTGGAATTTTAGATAATTCAAATCATCACATATTTTAGCCTCCTGGGGAGAATTTCAACACTCTGCCATGGCAAAAGCTGGTGAACCAGGCTCCTCTCATCAAAATTCTGTGTTAAAATACTTCATGTGAGTAGTCAATAAAAAGGATCACCTCATAATGTAGATAAGAACTAGCGGTTTCAAATGCTTTGAAACACAGTGCTAGTTCTCTCTGCAAACAATTAGAAAGGCAGGAAATGTTTAAATAATTAGATAGATGGTTTAATGAAAAATATGCTAAATAAATTTGGGGTAGGAAGATGGGCAGAGCTCCCCATCTGTTAACTTTGGATGAACCTGGAGACTGATCAACTGATGATGTCAGTAGCACATCTGTGCTGGTGCGTGTCAGAGGCGGAACGCTGCAGAAAATAAAGCCAGGCCATCAGAGACCATCGCGGTGAGGAGCGGCGAGTGATCTCTAGTTTGCCAACCACATGGCTTTTACCAGGAGCATAAACACAAAGGAGCGCTCAAGTTGACAGGGCTGTTTTAAACCTCCAAAGCACTGTTCTGAGTCTCTCACCTACTAGCTCAGAAAGGCAGTATACAGCCATCATTTTTATTCTAAAACTTTACCTTTGATAGGCTTTTCACTTACTTTTTGAGCATTCTAAATTGTGAACTTTAATTTTTAAAGGAGCAGCAAAGCTTTAGTGAAAAGAAGTGTTCCTGTTTTAATTTTATTATAAAACAAACACACTCATTTTCTTAAAGTCTAAAAAATGAAGAATAATATGAAGGAAAGAAACACTCTTACTACACAGATAAAACCCCTCATCTCTTTTTTTCTTTCAGAATTTTTTCTTTAGTACTTAAATATAGACATTAAATATACACACAATTAGGTTCATGCTGGATGCATAATGTGTTATCACTTTGAATTATGAACTTTTTCCATGTAATTGAAATCTTCTGGAAATATGATTTTTGGTAGTCATATAATGTTCCATTATATCTGCTATAATTTATTTATAATCACACAATTGTAATCACACTACTACATTATTATGTCTCAATTTACATACCTTTCCTATTTAGCTATAAGAGTCTTATATTAAAGCTATGAAACATGATAATGTGGCAAATACTTTTCCTAGCTGGTGATACACGTTTCTGTTTTTTTTTTTTTTTTTTTTAGTGACACTGGGGATTGAACCCGGGGCATTCTACCTCTGAGTTACACCCCTACTTCTACTTTTTAATTTTTTATTTGGAAACAGGGTCTCACTAGTTGTGGTGGGCTTCGTTAAGTAGCTGAGGCTGGCTGTGAACCTGCAATCCTCCTGTCTCAGTCTCCCAAGTACTGGGATTACAGGCGTGCACCACCATGCCCGGCTGATATGATTTCAACATGAATTTTTTATGTGCATTTACAATTTTCTATAGTTGTAATTTTCAGACATCCTAGATCCAGACGTTAGTTTCTCCCCATTCACTCACTGAATTCACTCAGGCCATGCCTATCTGTGATGTTTCGATTGCATCTTCTATGAAGCCTTGTTTTAAGGGGGGGGAAGTAGAATCCAAAAATCCACTTCCACAAAATGCATGCAATCCAATATTGTGAGAACAAGCGAACTGTGGCACATTTGTGCAGCTGGGGGCTTGAATATCCAGGGTCTGGCTAAACCATCCAAATCTGTCCTGGAACAGGCTGTGGTGTGGTGCCATCAAGTAACAGCTGTTCACTTGGGTTTAATTAGCAGTGAGGACAAATGTAGATTCTGAGACTGTTTTTTCCAGGACTACAATAGTGGTAACAAAAATCTCTCAGTTACTTGGTGCCGTTTTTGTTAGACAGATTTGGGGAAACGGTCTTGAAGAGTAATGGGAATATGATCGGTCTCCTTACTTCCTGAAGGAGAATTGCCTATAATTTCCTGGCATGTCAAAAGATAAGAATTTTAACCCAGCCCCATCTGACAACAGGAGCGGGGTAGACATCAGGAGCCCATTTAGTTATCAAGGGATTTTACTTTATTATAGTTTTTATTCATACTAGGGTCAGTTTCATCTGTCCTGGTGCATCCATCTATCGATCAATTCCTTTCATAGAATCAGATTGTTTTATTTTAGCTTCAAAATAGGAAAAGTCCCAGAATACATTTAGAAAATTCTAATTCCCTTTACAGAATTAATGAGTTTACTGTGTTATTCTTACATCTGTAACTTGAAAATAATTTCAGTTAATGAAAGACTAGAAGAGATTATTAAGTGGGCCCTTCACGTAATATAAGAACCTTAATTCTTCGTGTCATTTACATGCTAAATTATAGTCTAGAACAAAATGATTCTAAAGGAACTTTCAAAAGCTGAGTGCTCAGCTCAACTTCCTAACAGGACACCCGCTTGAACTCCCATACATTTTCCTTGTGCACAGACATTTCTTACAAAGTAAATTCACATGTAATTCCAAGTCAACTGAACACACTAAGTTTTTCCAGACTTATGTCATAGCTTGAGGTATGTGGGAGAAAAAAGGCTTAAAATATAGACTCCAAGGGCTCTCTCTTGTCATAAATGCTCAAATCACTCTATTTCTTCTTCCTGACCTTAAATTTGGCTCCTCCCTATGGAAAACTTAAATCTTTCTATATTCTTGGCTTACCTCTATCATATCATCTTTGACAGAGAGATAGGAAAGATGTGTTACCACTTTCCCCAAGGAAGGTTGCCTAAGGGCTGCCTTTTGTTTTCTCTGCATCATTAAATTATTCCCTTTGTCATCTCTTCTCTGTCCTAAAAAATCCCAATTCATGAAGCACTTGCTAAGCAGTAAAAAGCAAAAGATACAATTTCTGGTCTCAAGTATCAAAATAGGAAGATGAGAGACTAACAGAGATGTAAGTGGGAAAGCAAGCAAGGCAAGACACGTGCCTGAATGTGGCCACGTCACAACTGCTTCACTCTTTTAGATTCGGAAGTCAAATGCTGCTTAATTTTGCTACCTTCAAATCAAGGGAAAAACACACACACACATAGGATGACGCTCCTAAGAGGAGGTGAGTACCAGACCTTGAAGGGATGTTTTCCCCCTCTCCCTCCACTGGCCTCTGTCCTTTCCCACTCCAGACCAGAAATATAAAAATTAATACAGTACTGTCTTGCTTTACAAGTATATATGAAATGGCCAAAAAGGTGAAAGGAAGTTTTAGGCTGGGGTAGGGTGGGGCTCTTAAATTCCTTTTTGTCATTCTTTTAAACTACTCCACTCAACTCTTCAGTCAAAGGCATGAAGTTGAAGTGTGCAGTCCAATGGATTTTACAAATGTATACATCCATGAAACTACTGCTCGGATCAGGACCTACAACATTTCCCAGCACCCCAAAAGAGTCCTTGCGCCTCTTCCCAACCAGTAATCATATCTTGCTCCCCGGAAGCAATCAATGTTCAGGTTTCTAGCACCACAGATTAGCTTGTCTGAAGCATCACCCTTTTTTTTTTAAGCCAAAGATTAAAGTTTAAGTAGAACCTCAGTTAAAATTCAGTTTAGCTTAAGTTTAGGAAAATACATAAAAATGAAATCCCAGCGATGTTTTAAATGGGTGACTCATAAAGACTTAATTGACCTCTTTTCTTGTAGTTTTAGAAACATATGTTCAAACATCATATAAGATATAGCTCTCAAATCACCTATAAAAGGTCTCTGATGAGCAACAAAACTTCATTTTAAATGTGGAAAATCTAGTTATTACTACTAGCACTTCCAAGAATCCTCCATGCACTCCATACCAGGGAATGTTTAAGTATGACATAGACATGATACAACTAGGTTAGAGAAATCAGGTAGGATTTTTCCTCAGTGTCTGTGCAAGGTGGCACTGTGAATATACTGTTTCCATGACCCAAATATTACTAGGGCAGCCAAAGATATGTCATCTGTGTCCTCATGATTATCTGTATAATTTGTGATTAATGTGATTTCAGTTCTATGATTTCAAGAATGAACCTGCATAATGCCTACTACATAGTAAGCATTCAATAATTATTTAACTACTTTTAAAACTAAGAAAAAGATACAGCAACAAAATTAATTCTCTAATATTTGAGCATCATAGAGATATCATTAAGAGAAAAAACTTCTAAATCAGTTCATATTTTAAACACTATTCAATTTTTTCAGATTTTAGTTTCTTCTTCTATAAAATGGAGATAACAACAGCACTGTATTCTTTGGGGTGTAAAATGTATAACAATGCCTGGCATGTAGTAAGGGTTCGATGGAATAATTAATACTGTCATTATAATTTTTAATTACAATTTTATACTATAAAAGTCTGATGTTCCAACAGAAAAATATGTTTTGTGCATAACTGTACATGACCTGTCCCATGCAGACTCAAAACCACTCCAAGGGCGGGAACCAATTTTATATTCATGTAACAGCTTCAGTTGCAATTTAGATGAAAAAGAAAATTTTATTAGTTAAACCTGGTCCTAAGTAGAAAGCAAGAAACGATGTTGTTTACTATTTAAGTCAACAAGAAATGAACTGTGTTATACGAAACAGGGTGGGAATGGCAGGGGGTGGGAGGTCTCCGGGTGTCATTTCCTCTTGCACCATTAATTATTTCTCCTTCAGATGAGTTCTGAGGCCTAGCAGATCACTAGTTCAAAGGTGGCTATTCTGCTTTTCACTGACAGGTGAGGGAAGGAGGGCATGGGAAATTCACTTTCAAACTCATTTTGTCTCTGCCACTTCTTGGAGGCGGGGGCAAGGGAAAGGCACTATGAAAGGTCAAAATACCACGTGGTGTACAATGCACACCCCAAAAGAGGAATCTAAGAATGCCCTTCTTCCCCCCAATAGCAAACAAAATAGTATAAAGCAATTAGAATTTGAAAGGGACAATTGGTTAATTAAAAATATTTTTAAGGGTTGAAAGGAGCGTTGGTTAAAAGAAAACATTCTTCCTCCGCCCATGAAGTTAAATTTGCATGGTTTAGTTGGAGGTTATAAAGCAAACGGCCCCATGTGTTATATTTTAAAGTTACACTAAATTATAAAGTACTTACCCTGAAACTCAAGCCTTTCCATGCCAGACTGTTGCTGTGAGCCCTGTACAAAACATGCTTAATGAGAGTATAATATAGTTTTCTTAATAAGATGAGAATAATCATTAATGAGAGATCCAAGAAAAGCCCATAAGAAAGCCAGAAAAACCTTATTAAACTTAACTAACTTAAGAGCATGAAATGCTGGAATGAATTCTACAATCCACAAGCCAAAACACTCACCAGACACCAGTGTTGCTCACTGAAAATGGGAAGGAGGAGGAGGTCTGGGGGGTAAGGAGGTAAAGAATAAAATCAATATGATTTGGATCTCAATGTAGAATTTATGCATTAGAGGGAGAACTCTTAAAAATCAAACATTTAAATAAATCTTTCTGAGGGATTGCTTTATAATTAAGTGTAGTTTTAGTTTGTGGAAGTCTGTATGGTAGGCTATGTCTGACAGCTCAAAAATAAAGTTCCAAACTAATACCACCAAACCAAAGGCCAGAATATTTAGTATTGTCTGGGATTAAAGAACTATCTCCCTATTATAGAGCTCCCCTCACATAACATACCTATAAATAAAGACACAGTCATTTTTCTGTTTAAATTTCTAAAGCGCAAGTGAAAAAAAATCAGAGTAATCTATTCACTGACATCTGTCATCTTGTTCCTATCCAGGGCTAGAGGACTCCTCTTTCCTGAATTACCTTTCTTTCTCCTACAAAACACACTCCATCCCTTAAAGGAAAACTTTCAATGCCAGGTCAAGAGCTTGGGGGAAACTGTGGAAGATTTCTGAATAGAATTACATAATGAAGGCAGTGTTTTAAGAAGGTGGCAGTGGGCAAGCCCGAGTGACCACAGACACATAAATAGGGTCTGAAGGAATGAATGTGCTAACTGTCCATCCTTGCTTCTTACTAGACACAACAAAATAGTGCTTAGAGACAGTGAATTGCTTACATTCCTATAGAAAGCACCAAGCTTGAATCTCAAACTACTTGGTGACTATCAAAGCTCTGTATCATTCAAATGGGGGAAAGGAACTGATTTGACTAAACCAACTAACTCTGCAAACTCACACAGAAAAAAAGCATCAAATTTAGTTTTGGATTCTCTAATTTTATTCTTTCTAAATTCAAGAGAATACTTACAAATAAAAGCCCAAACTCTTATTGAGGAATTCAGGGTTAATCCCCCAGTTTCATAATTTATAGACAGCTTATAAAGTCACTTACATCAGATTTGCAAATATCCTACAGGTGGCCAGGGTTGAGCAAACAGAAAGGTTATTGCGAGCCTGGCTCTCCCTGGGGTACAGAGTCTCCTGGCCCCTCTCCATTCATCCCCTCACACTGGATCCAGAAATCAAACACGAAAGAAGCTCAAGGGCTGTGGTAGTAGTGGACTGCACATCTACATTTTATTCCTTTTCTCTTTACCAACGAGGCTGCAATTTTTAAAAAGTCAATGCATTTGGGGTGAGGAGATTTAAAGGACAGGAGGAGGTATCCCCAAGATAGACTCAAACGACAATAATGAAAGAAAAAAAGTTTTTTATATCTTCTCTCATTGTTTGGGAAATATTTCACTATGTGCATTAGACCAGTAGTGCCTGATTTTTTATTATCAAATTATCATGCCATAAAATCGAGATCTCCATAAGGACTTGATTGATACTCAATAATCTATTCGGTTCATTCAACAACTAATTTCTTGAGGGTCTTCCAAATGTCAGGTACTTTGCTAGGCCCTGAGATACACAATAGTACAAGCACAAATGGTTTAGCAAATTTAGGGCAACATCTGTGAATCAAAGGTATTAGAATTATACAATTACTGCACTTAAAGCAGTCATTAATGCTTCAGGACGACTGCACAGCATTCAGAATCCTATGGTAACTGTTCTTTAGAGGCTGAATGACATGAGTGCCTGTGACAGTCGCCTCCTCATTCTCTAGACAAAGGAGACTGCTCCTTTCGCCCAGGTCTCCTGCTCCCAGGCTTCAGCCAGTTGGACTCTTGTCCATTGTCGAAAACCCATCCCATCTCCCATGATGCTTCTCTAAGGCCTCCCATGATGCCATCACCCTCTCTGGGACTCACACAAACCTCTAGCTCTGTTATTCAGAGAGTGTGGTTATTTTTGCCCACACTCTCTCCTACTAGACTGTAAGCGGGTTTATCACAGTGAGTGATCTAACTTCATGCAGTTTTGTTTTCAAAGTTTTGTAAATTTTTTCATTAAAAAGATGTCTTGGGAAGTATTTTTTGTAATCACTCATTCACTCAACAAATATTTATTGAGGTCCAATATGTCCCAGGTGCTAGGCTATATTTAAAATTCCAAAATACCAAGCAATCGGTTGAATACCTGGTTTGTGTTTCAAAAAACAAGACATAATTTGGTACAATTTTGCTGAAAAGAACACAAAATAATACAACAATCAAAATTCTCCTTTAAATGTGAAGTTCTAGAAATTCTTTTAAATTATACCTGATGATCCACTTAAGTTTGGAAAGAAGCTGCAGTAGATAAAAATTGCCTTTTTCCTGAAATTAGAGATGTAACTGATCTGTAACAATGTCTTTTTTTATTAATTCTCACTGTTCACCAAATATTTTGCAACCTTTCAAAACTATTTTTTAACCAAGAAGAAAAAGAAAACTTGAACCATTTCTTCTTTTTTCCCCATTCACTCTCCAGTACTAAACAACTAGTTAGCAATATGGAAAGGGGGTAACTAATATATTTGCTTTATTCCAAAATGTTCAATTAATTAATTTTAGGAAATAAAGAAGGCATTGTTTCTCGATATTTATTATTAAGGTAAAGGATGACCAAGGCTCATAAAGGTGCTAGACTGTGCAGTGCATTCCATGAGGTATAGCACTCTAAAATCTGCTCATTTAGAACATAAAGAACTCTCTAAAAGAAATCCTCCTAATAAAGTAGGCCTTCACTCACTCCCACTGCCAAACTGACTGACTTTGGCAAGCAGGTTTGGAACATTTAGAATTTTACAAACATTATTCCTTTTTAAAAAGTTAATTTGACTACTTTAAGAAATGTAAAAATAAACCTTGCTTTCAGTAAAACCAAGATTAAATCTTACCAGACTTCTTCTAAAATAACAACAGAATGATCATAATCAGGTTATGACACTGGTATAAAGTTTACTGCTCTGCGTCTTTGGGGCTGGAGAGCCTTCTCAACACCCCTTTCCTCTCCCACAAGGCAAATTAGTGACCCCCTTTCCACTAGTTCTTTCCTGTATGTTGATGGGTGAATGAAGTGTGTCATTTATAAGAATGAAAAGGGAGACCCCATGTATTTATTTAAGCCAGGTCTCATCAATAGCTTTGTTTCTGAAACAATTCCAACAGGATTAAGCACAGGCAGCAAACAGCAACAAAAACAAATTAGGAGAACAAAATAAAAGGAACAAAAATAGAAAAGAGAAGGGAGATTAATACTTGGAGCTAGGTGCCGTGCTAAGTGCAAGATCACTACTGCTGCTCCCATTTTTATAGAGATGGAAACTAAGGCTGACAGGAATTAAATATTTACCTACGATCACAAAGCTATTAACTGGCAAAGCCAGGATTCAAACGCAGCATATCTTCCAAGGTCCAGGCTCCTACTAGATCATATTGTACAGTGAGGAAAGGAGGAGTGATGGAGAAAATAAAAAGGAGAGTTACAATGTAGTACCACTGACTGCTTCTAGAGGCTAGCTGTATTTATCTACTCTTGAGAAAAACTGTAACTTAACACTTGATCTACTTACCCAAAGCCAAGCAATTAGAAACAGAATAAGCTGATACTTCTGACTGCTGAGAGATCTAAATAATGTTGGGTGGTGGCTTTTGTGGGATGTAACTGTGGCCTCTAGAAGATTTTGAAAATACTGCCTACTTGATACATACTCTTTGCTAACACAGGATTTTAGTCCTTGAAGTTTTTGAAGAAAAGGGATTTTTACCTTTTATTATTTGTTATATACTTAATAAAATTAAAGCAGTCAAGACCCAATTAACTGGAATTATGTTGACACAAAGGGCATTCAGTGTCAAATACTGCTGTTACTCTGCATCATACGAGTTCCACTTGCTTCCAAGAAGGCTGAAAGGGATCTTGTTGCTTTATAGTCAAGAAAGGTAGCCTTGACCAATACAACTTTCTATAATGATGGGAAGGTTCTATATCTGTGCTGTCCAATATGGCAGCCACTAGCCACATACTGAGTACTTGAAATATGGCTAGTGTGAATGAATAATTGATTGTGTGTGGGGGGGTACTGGGCATTGAACTCAGGGGTATTCTACCTCCGAGGTACACCCCCAGCCCTTTTTATTTTTTGTTTTGAAACAGGGTCTCGCTACATTGCTTAAAGTCTCACTATGTTGGTGAGGCTGTCCTCAAACCTGCAATCCTCCTGTTTCAGCCTCCCAGGTACTGGAATTAAAGGCGTGTGCCACCATGCCTGGCAAGAATTGAATTTTTAATTTTACTGAACCCTACCGAACAGCAAAGGTCTAAAGAATGCAGTTTATTCTTTCTTGCAGAAGACATCTGCCCAACAGTCCTAAAGATGTAATGATTTATTTATATCAAGAAATGAAGACAAATGATTATTTCATTATTGGTAACCTTTTAATGCCAAGACAGGGAAAGGGGGATATGCATTTGTACAATTGTACAGTCTGGCTTCCCCTTTGTAATATATAAACCTGGCCTGTCCCTCCGCAAAAGCACTGGTATTTAACTTCTGTGCTCCAGAGAATACAACAGTGATTCAGTAAATATATACTGATCAAAGATGACAATCGACCCGTGGCGAGCTCGTGCTGAAACGTGTGTTTCACCATGTCCACCTCAACTCTTCATTTTTGAAGCTGTGGATGAGGCATGCAGTTTTCATCTGTGTCTCCAACACCTAAAAGTATTTGTTAAACACTTGCTAAATCAGTGAATACATCATCTTGCATTTCTCCCACATCTTAAGCATCTAGGTTGACTCTGGATCATCCAAGAAAAGCAGAGAATCTGGATCTATGTCAATGCCCATATTCATGCCGAAATGCTGATGAAGTGTGTTCAGAGTGATTGTTCATTCAAATTTCCTGGCTAAACAAAACAACACCATCGCCAGGGATAAGGAAAGGGTGTGCCATTGTAGGCCAGGTACAGTGAAGTAAGGCACTGGGAAATGATGCTCAGAGCTATAATTTTACCTCTGAAAGGTATGACACAATTTATACAAAAGAATAAGAGTTCAAGTAGTAGATTCTGTCTCTTTTAACATAACACATGAATTCTCATTTGTTACTTTTTAAGGAAAAGATGTCTTTTCATGGAAAATAACTAATGTTCTAAGAGGGGTCAAAAAGAAAACCTCTCTGAAAAGAGTCAGAAATTGGTAAATGAATAAAGAACTTAAGAAGAAAAGAAATGTAGGTTACGAGTTATGCAGTTCAATGTATGGGATGGCAGGGACGATGTTCAATTAACTTTTAAGGGGTTAAGTTTATATTAGGGTTCCATGGTCCCCTTTATGCCAAGCATTCCTACCTCTGTATAGGTTTAATTTTTCCAATGTACAACAGGAAATATTCAAAGTGACCGGCTGTCTATGAAATCACTTAAGAGAAATAAAACTGCATTTGGCAGGTTCCCCAAAATATTACAGGTTCCCTACCATGATAATGAGTCTGTGGCACTGCCAAGTACCATTTACGGAGTCCTCCGTTACAATCAAAAACATTTCTTTGCAACACCAAATTAAAAGGTAAGCATAGTTTGGATTAGAAATCTTGTGTGCTATTTTTGGATGCAGAACTCCTTGTAAATTGTGCAGTAATATTATATCCTTTCACTTTAATATGGCAATAAGATGATCTCCAATGAAGATCTTGTGAGGCAATTCAGAACCCGCTTGAACCAGCACACAAGGAATGCGACTGGCTCCTGAGGGGCTTCTCCAACTCTCTGGAGAATACAGGGCAGATCATTACCATGCAGCCGCTTAGACAGCTGGACTATGTTCAGGATGTAGAATTAGAATATGCTTTCTCTGTCTCACGATCATCTCAAATGACTTTCCACCTCAACAATTCTGTTTTCTTTATTCTTTCTTAAATGTTTTTATTTTTGCAAGATCGCTCCTTAGAATTTCCCACCAATTTCCATGTTCTGCCTCCTCTTGTCCCTTTACTAATTCCTAGTCATCCTTCAAGGGCCACACACATTCCATCCTTCTCAGCCTGACTGTCCTAAACCTCATTAACCTACATTATCCTCTTCCACCTCTGAACTCTTAGAATTCCTTATTGCTTCTACTGCAAAAAAAAAGTCTTCTTATTATTCTACTTATTTTATTATTTAACACCCCAGGTAATTCTGATGGGCAACTAGATTTAGCACCTCAGTATTTAGCACCTCTTTCTACCATAGTCTCATGGTAGAAAGAGACTATGACATTTTGAATTACTTCATTTTCTCAATTAGTAATGTTAATTAATGGCTGAGCAATGAATATAAGGATGGAAATCTGTCGAGGGCCATCTTAGAATATACACTGAGATTATCGTCTTGGACCAGACCAGTTTGAATACATGGTATTTGGCTGGGTGGGATTTGTCCGCAAGCGGACACATTCCAAGGGACCTGGTGTTATCTTCAAGGTGTGGTCTTTGATGTCGTCTCTACCCAGTAATGTCTAATCCCTCCTTCCTCCAAGCTTGTCACATGTCTGCCTCACTGACCTTCTTTATTGTAACTCCTGACAATTGTTGGTTTCTGTGTTTGATTAACTTTTATGATGCCTTGTCTAAAGTTTCTATAAAAGCAAGGTGCTGGCTACAGATGGACAGGAGAGTTTGTCTTATCTCCTCCCCGACCCCCAAAATTATTAAATTCTCTCCAAATTATTATATCAGACGTCATGTCATGTTTATGCGAGAAGACTATTGATCAGGAAGCTGCCTGGTGCAGCCACCTTCTGTGGCAGGAACCATGGAACAATTTTCAGGAAGCTGCCTGGTGCAGCGACCTTCTGTGGCAGGAACTATGGAATAATTTTCAGGGAGCTGCCTAAAGCAACAACCTTCCGTGGCAGGACTACGGAGCGAGCAGCATCCGCTAGAACTCGCAACAGAAATCTAAAAAATGAAAAAGTCTTATGCTTTAAAACAAAATCTACTTAAGCTACTTTATAGTTGATGATGTATTAAAACAGGATATACAAAGTGTGATCTTGTAATGATCTTAATTTTATCCAGCAGAAGATAAAAAGAGAATTTTAAAAAGCAAAAAAAAACCCACATAGGGATTGATAATAATGAAACTTTTAGAAATATTAGAGCTTAAAGAGTCAACAAGGAATGAAACAGAACCTACTGTATTACGGGGGGGGATAGAAATATGAACATATTAAAGTAGGTAGCAAATGGGCTAGGTTAAAATTATATTTTCAATTTTACTGACTCTTTAAAACATTATCCATGGCTTAAGTGCTTTATAAATAAATAAAAACATTAAAAATAAAATAAAATTCCAAATAGATGGGCCCACTGGGAATAGGTACAAATAGCAATAACAACTGAAAGCATTTAGGATTCTCCATCTCTGCACTTTACTGTAAGATCAACCTTTAAAATAATGTGAGGTTGTGAATGTACCTTAAATAGTAATTGAGCAGTACTTCATTAAGTACTTGATGCTCTTGATTTAAAAAAGAACTTAAAAAAGCAACATGCAAGAAACCATAATAAAGAAAATAAAAAGATTTAGAGAGTTAAAGTGCCTGGTAGAGATTAGCTTCTAGAGCCGTTGTTCCAATAAGTTCTTAAAAGTGCTGGGTAGCATAATTAATAAAAGGCAGAAAAATCACACAAAAGTCTCATTTTCAGAATTTCTTCCTGAGGACCTCATGTTCAGACTCACCCAGACTGCTCTCTTCTCCCTACTCGCAGCTTTGCCAAAGTCCACAGTCTCTGTGGCCATCTTGCCGGTTGGAGAAAGGGAGCCAGCACCTGGTTCAGGCTCTTGTCCACAGCACAAATCAAATAAATACCTGCAGGCCCGAGTCTAAATGCCTCACTGTTCATTCTAAGATAACTCCGAAACTGTCATGCATTACCCAGCATCCTCATTCTTTCACGGAAGCTCAGGGGACATCACTCTTTCACTGTTACTGTAATAACAGTATATCCTGTTTAATACCATTTATCACCAAATTCCACCCCCCCCGAAGCTCAATGCCTCTGCCCTGTTCACTTAGGACCCTTTCCTGCCTTCCCCATTTTAGTGTATGGCATTACCCTTTACCCCTCCCCCCAGGAGCTCAGGGCAGAAAACTAATTCTTTCTCCCCTCCCACTGCACTCATATCCAATTATCACCAAATCCCAGTGAATTCTACCCCTTAAATCTCCTCAGAATGAATTTATTTCTAAGTTCTGGTTCAAGTCACCATCGTCTTTCACCCGAATTACTACAAGCCTTCAAAGTTCTTCCTATCCACAAGAGTCCTGACCCAGTTCAATCTGCTCTCCACATTGCAGGTGATCTATCTTCCTTTCTTCCTTCCTCTCCTTC
>PVJS01050191.1:0-14408 GCA_004027185.1 Glis glis | reverse complement strand
GTCCTATTTTTTATGCTTTATTTTGAAACCGGGTCTCACGAGGTTGCGGAGGGCCTCACTAAGGAGAGAGAGAGAGAGACACAGAGAGAGACAGAGACAGAGACAGAGCGAGAGCTGAGGCTGGCCGCGAACCCGGATCCTCCGGTCTCAGCCTCCCAAAGTACTGGGATTACAAGCGTGCGCCACCACGCCCGGCTGACTGGGGACATTCTGGATTTCCAGTTCAAGGATTTGTTTTCTTTTACTGTGAAGCGGAAGTGAAAGCTGTTTACAAAGAGTGGGGTGAACGGGTGGTCTAGAGCTGGGGAAAGCGGCAAAAGTGCGCACAACTTGTCCTCGGAAATAGGCTGGTGAGGTGACCAGTGTGATGGTCAGTCCTTGGCACCACTGTGTTAGAGGTCCTCCCTTGAGGGCTATTGGTCTGCCAAAGTGATACAAGAGAACTCAGTGTTCCCAGTATGGGGTCCAAAAAGGTGTTAGGCCTGGATAAATCTGATGTTGGGGCTTTGTCCCCATGAGTTTGGAGAGATGGGTGAGATAATTTGCACTATCAAAAGAGACTGCCAGTGCCTCTTGGAGGGAAGGCGCTTGTCATGAGATGCCATTTGGTCCACCTCTTCCTCTAGGAGTGTCTTAGCTGGTCTCAGGACTACTTGCACCAGAATCACCCCGCTCTTGTAACACCAGCACCACATTTCTGATGGGTGGAGCCTAGGGGATTATATTTTCACAGACTTTTTTTTTTTGCAGTACTAGGGATTGAACTCAGGGGCATTCTACCTCTGAGCTATACCCCCAGACCTATTATTTTTATTCTTTATTTTGAAACAGAGTCTCAGTAAGTGGCAGAGGGCCTCACTAAGTAGCTGAGGCTGGCTGAGAACCTGCGATCCTCCTGTCTCAGCCTCCCAGGTACTGGGATTACAAGTGTGCACCATCATGCCTGGCCTTCACACTTTCTAGAGGATTCTAACGTATGCAAAGGTTGAAAAGCAGTTGCCTCCCAAGGCCTAACATCCCTTGGCACCCTGACACATCTGCAACCTCATCAAAATTCTCCCAAATGGAGCAGTAGTTGGCTATGAGGATGCTCCTGTCTGAAAGCTTCAGGAGCAAGGCTCTTCAGGTGCAGTGCACACTGTGCTCCTTAGCCCAGTGTCCCCCAGCACTTAGCCAGCTGCCAGCAGTGGCCAGTGTCAGTACCTGATCAGTTCCTTGAGGACAGCTCCCTCCCCTATCCTTTGGTCTTTCTGGCCTTGCTGGACTTTCCTAGTACAGCTGTAGCAATGTAGGCCTCCCCAGCAACTTCCCCTCTCCTAGAGGGCCCCTTCCTGCTGTTCTCTCTTCTACCACCAGCACAGGTTCACCTGGCACTCCCAGGGGATTCAGAACATCCACAGCTCCAGGCTGCCCCTTCACAGACCAGAAAGCAGGAATTTAAGAGCCAGCATTAATTAGGCAAATGTCAGGCGGGCATGAGTCACCCACTGCAGCCTGGGGTATTTTAGTCCATTACAAATGGGAGCCCTCACAGCCAGGAGGAGCCTGCTGGGCTGTCAGCCACCCCCACATGCACTGGTTCTCTCTCCAGCAGCCCTGGGGGACAGGGGCTGTCTCTCTCTATCCACCTAGCGGACTCCAGCCAGGACTCTGCAGGTCTGGAAAGGGGATATGGGACCCTAGCCATCCAAGGGAATCCTTGCCAGACTCTATTCTGATAACTAGGTGTTGAAATAAGCAACCAGGCCAAACTAGAGATTTGTGTAGACTAAAACTGGAAGCATTCCTATTGACTGGAAGGAGCAGAGCTGAAGGACATCTGAGAGGCTTTAAGGGAACCAGCAGCCTGCCCATTCAGAATGTCTTTTTTACATCCCTCCCCCCAGATTTAATGGGCCAGATTCTCATCCTGTTATTCTCAAAGCTGGGGGAACATGATGGAAGTAGCTGGCATTTTTTTCATGGATGGTCTGGATTACAAGAAGGGCTGGGTCCTTCACCCCCCTAAACCTGCCCTTCTCCCCTCATCCATCCCTCATCACCACCCCAAGCTTATCCCACAGACCAGGCAATGTTGACAAAGAAGCATTAAAAACTAAGAGGAATCTTCTGGAACAATTTTCCTACCTCTTAATGTTTTACCCACTTATTCCTTCAGCAAAATTATTGAATGTGTAGCTTTGTACTCCATACTGTTGGTAAACAGATATGCCATAAACCTCACTATTAATAGTTTTGATCTATAAAGGGAGTCAGAATGCGTTCATCCTGAACTATACACAAGGTAGACAGTGATGAACTGAACATATGGGACAGAGGGGGAAATGTTATAACTAGACAGATAATTGATCAGAAGAAGGGGTGACTCCATTCCATTGGATTGCTCAAAAGAGACAAATCTTCATGTTATAGTTAGATATAAAATGTCCCCTAATGAGCTAATTTATTAATGCTTGGAGCTGATGTAATTGAGTCATGAGGGTTATAATCCCAGCAACGGATAAATCCACTGTAATGGATTTATCCCTGGGGGTGTGGCCTTGGGGATTATACACAGTTCCTCCTCCCCCTGCTCTCTCTCTTGCTTCCAGCCTCCATGATGTGAGGAGCACAGCCATATGCTCTCCTTCTGTCCACCTCCTGCCGCCATGCCCTGAGATCTGCTCACATAGACTCACATAGCTCACCCCAGCCTCACATAGACTGAGCCCAAAACTGTAAAAAAATAAATCTTCTTTCTTCTAAGTTACATGGTCAGTCTTTTTGATTATATCTTCAAGAATGCTGACCAGAACACTTCAGTTATAAGATTAACAACTTTTGGAGACCTAATGTAAAGTATGGTGACTATAGTTATTAAATACTGTACTGTAAACTTGAAATTTGCTAAGAAAGTAGTTATCAAGTATTCTCATCACACACAAAAAAGTAATGGGTGGTGGTGATGGTTATGCTAATTAGCTTGATCATGATATCATTTCACAATGTATGCATACAACAAACATCATATCATGTTGCACACCCTAAAAATGCACAATTTTTATTTGCCAAGAAAATCTCAATAAAGGTGAAAAAATATAGGGAGGTCCCAAGAGAAGGCTCCCAGGAGGATATGTCATTGGGAGCATTTGGACTTGCAAGCCCAAATCCAGCCAGAGGGGCCGGCCCTGTTCTTCCCACTCAAAGTTAGTGAGTCGCAGAGTAAGACCAAGGGTGGAGCTCAGTTCTCCTGAGTCCCAGGCCAGTGATGCTGAGCCATTACTCAATGGGTTTTCCATTATCAGGCAACTCAACCTAAGACAATTTATGAAGTGTTTTTGGCACTCAGTACAAGCCGGGTCTGATGAGGCTTTTTTTCTTAAAGAACTAACAATAGCAAACCAGGGCCAGCAAACCTTCTTGGTATTTACTGTACAAGTAGAACACAGCACTGCCCCTCCCCAGCCACGTGAGTAAGGCCTCCTCATTCCCTACATCTAATTGATCACCAATTCTTGTTGGTTCTGCCTCATTAAAAATTCAATCAATACGTATTTATTGGACATCTCTATTAGGTTCTGGGAAATAAGATGAATAAGGCACAATCTGAAGGAGCTCGTGATTAACGACGGAAGCAGACTCATAAACCAAAGCTATGGTTGACACAATACAACAGCGGTGTGTTAGGGAGCAAAGAGGGGACACAGACTCAGCCTGGTGGGGATTTAGCATGGGCACAGCTAATGGTTTCCTAGTTTATCCTGCTTTTCTATCTCCAACAGATAATTGATCAGGCTCTCGTCAATTGACAAGTGGGCTATTGCAAAATCCTCTTAAAGGTCTCTGTACCCAGCCCTCTGCCTGTCTATTATTCTCCAGGCTGCTGTTGGGCCTCTTAAAAATGTAAGTCCATCTAAGTACACACCTCACTCTACCTAAAGCACATCAGTAATTAAGGATGAAACCTGAACACCAGGTCTAGCACATAAAGCTAGCCGTGATATGACTCTTGTTTCCTTTTCAACCCATTAAAAGATACTATCTCTTTCCCTGACACACACAGAAACCCCTATTTCCCTATTTACTCATTTGTAAATACCTTTGCACATGCCATTTTCTTGATCTAAAATCGTCTCCCTATTTATCTACCTGAGGAATCACTACTTCTCCATCAAGATTTCATGCAAGCTCACTCTAGACCCTGCCCTGTGGTCCCCAGACATAATTCCTGCTTTCTTCCTTGTTCTTTTCTTGGTAGTTCAAACATCCCCTATTTCCCTCATCTCTTTGTTTTAATCAGCAATGGCCTGTTAGACATGCATTCATCACCAGATAGCGGGCACTGGCACGTCTTTATATTGTACACATCTTTATATCTGTGCTGCCAGGGCAGTGTCTGACACATAGTAGGTACTTGGTAAATCTTTGTCACATAAATATAAAGAACCTGAGAAGAAGTGTGTCTTCAGAAGCCATAGCTCTAAAGAAAATCATCCACAGATTGAGAAGGAAAGTCTGTTGAAAGCAACTAGGTCACCGAAAGTCTATTAAGATGATTCGATGTTGACTGTACCCCTTGATTTTTAGGCAAAGGTGTTTCCGTTGTCCACAGTGAATAGCACATAACTTGGAATACCCATTCATTGTTAAAACAAGGCATCGGGAATCCTAATGCTTCAGTGAATCCCCAGATATATGTTATGGCATGTCTTCTCTGTTCCAGTTCTGGTACTTTCATTCTTAACTTTGTGATTTGTGTAATTTAACCTCTTGTAGCCCAAGTTTCCCTAATTATGTAATAATTAGGATTAATGTCAGTCTATACTAAGATGAATAGTGGCACCCCAAATATATGTCTACCTGGAACACAAGAATGTGACCTTATTTAGATAAGGCTCTTTGCAGGTGTAATTAAAGACTCAGATCATAATGGATTAGGATGGGCCCTAAATCCATTATTCATAGAGGTCCTATGAAAGACAAGGAAAGAGATACAGACATAGAGAGAGACAGAAAGGTTGGCATTGGAGTGATGCTTGCGTAGGCCAGAGGCCGCCAGCAGCTAAAGAGAAGGCTTAGAGTGGGTTTTTACTCAGAGTCTCCAGAAGAAGCAACCCTGCCAACACCTTAATTTTAGATTTCTGGCTGCCAGAACCATAAAAGAATAAATTTATGTTTTAAGCCACCTAATCTGTGCTAATTTTCTATGGAAGACAGAAAATGAGCCACACAGTCTTACCTGGCTCACTGGGGTCTTGGGAAGGTCAAATGAGATAGTAAATGTGGAAGAGCTGGGCTGCAGAGCCAAAGGGTAGAGGAGCTGAACTACAAGCACAGGGCTGTCTTAACAGGCAGGTTCTTCCCTGGACCTGGAGGGAGCCTGGCCTTGATGCTAGCTCAGCCTCTGGAGCTGCCTTGAGAAATCACTCACCCCTTTTCAAAACACTTTAAGAGCAGATAGGTAGTCATGGGTGCCACAAAGGCTGAGGTCTGTGACTCTAAGCCATCTGGTTACTTCTTGAGGAACTTTCTTACATAGTCAATTTCTGGATTTTGGGGGGACCATATTAAATTTATTCAGCCTGTATCATTTTTCCTGGGCTGCTCAGCTGTGCCCCTCTGAGTACTTCGGCCTGAGTTGAGAAGGGAGCTGGCTGCCTCCACCCACCAGGCTGACTGGGTCTTTATAGCATCCTATTCTCAGAGAGCAGACAGATCCTCTTATAAATCAGCATGGTTATTACATTGCCTCCCAGTCCTGGCAGAAGTAGGCCTCAGTGCCAGTCTGGGGCTGGCCTTGAGCATCATACTAGAGTGAACCATATGCAAAGCAGTCACCTCCAGCATAATCCTGACAAGATGCTGATTCTACAACCAGCAGGTCCTGGGGAGCCTCCTGGCCATCCATCCTCTGAAGGGAAAGGGGACTTTATGTGGAGAAAACCCAAGGACCACAGTCAACTGAATAGAAGACACAACCCATGGCAGAGGCTTCCCAAGGCTGTAGTAGCTCTATGAGGGGATGTATCAGTCTGCTCCCAGCAAGCTAGACAATAGACCTTAGAGCAGTGTATCTCAAACCTTAGCGTGCATAAGAACTTCTTGGGGCTTTTGTGGGATATGCAGATTTTTGGACCCCATCCCAAAGCTCTGGGTATCTACACATTTGATAAGTACACCTGGCAGTTTTGATGTAGGAGGCCTCAGGGCTCAGCTTTGAGAAACACTGCCAGTCCTCTGGAGCACAATGCTTAAAAGCTGGGCCTCTGTACTTACAGAGTCCAAGGTTTGAGTAACAGCCAAGACACAAAGTCTGTGGAGCTTAGGCAAGTCCTTTGATTCCTGTAAGCTTCCCATTCCTTGTCTTTAATATAGTTTTTTATCTAGTTGTTAGAAGGATTAACTGATGTAATAAATGTGGCATGTTTAGTGTAGTGTCTGGCATGTAATAACTGCTTTAAAAAGATTAGAAATATTGTCATTCCTGTTGGGACAGATGGGGAGGAGAGGAGAACCTGGAGTGCATAGCCTAAAGGGCAGGGAAACCTGGTGAACCCTAACCAGGCCAGTGGAGACATCTGCTTTTCAGTAATGGAATAAAAGTTTCTACATGGACCTGGGTTCAATCTTGCTTCCCAAGGAGGGGCTTATGAGTGTAAGACAGGGCCTGCTGCTCATAGGAGGGTCAGGGGGGTAGACCATTCCTGGAACAGGAATATGAGGTAGGAGCTGAAACGTACAGGATAGAGACTGAAGACAAGAATGGGGTGGACACAATGGGGGGGCATCAGAACCCCATTATTAGGAGGCTGACATCTTGGGGAACTGGTAAAGAAGGAACAATTCAGCAACTGGTTCTGGGTTATGATTGTCAGATGAGTGATTTGAATGCAATGCAAATGCCCAGTGGTTGTGGTCACTGTGGGAGCGATGTCCTGGGGTGGGGACGCAGCATCCAAGCAGCAGCAGGTGGAGGCTGCAGGGAGACCTGACAGTGCATAAATAGTCAGTCCTTCCATGTGCTGGGAATTTCTTTTTTTTTATTTTTTTGTGCATTGTGAATTGTAATTATACATTTTGATATATGTCAGGGTATGAACATCATACATGCACACATCCAACTGATGTTTGCCCTTAGCATGACTTAGTCAGGGGATAAAGCAGAGAGTAGATAAGTTTTACTAGAGGCTTGGTGTGGGCTGTAAGGGCAAAGGGGCAACAAAGATGACTCTACAGGTTCTAGCATAAGCACACGTGCAAATGGTGGAGCTATTTGTTGAGACCGGAGGGTCACAGGTTCAAAGCCAACCTCAGCAACTTAGCAAGTATCTCAGCAATTTAGCAAGGTCCTGTTTCCAAATAAAAAATAAAGTAGAGCTGGGGGGTATAGCTTGAAGGCAGAATGCCCCGGGTTCAATTCCCAGCGACACACACACACACACACACACACACACACACACACACACACACGACCAGCTCTGGAATCAGACATCCCTAACTTAGAGATCCAGCTCCCTCCATCACTTAGTCTGAAAAGTCTGGGAGCACATGATATATATACACAAACTCATAAGACTCAATCACTATGCTGAGCACGAAAGGGAGGGAAGGGGGAGGGAATAGGGTGGGATTTGAGGGAGGGCTAAATGAGCAATGCATGCATGTATGATTCTGCCACCCTGACACTTATCAAAATGTATAATTACAATGCACCAATAAATGAATATATAAAAAAGATTAAAAAGTCTGGGAAATTCTTTTCCTTTCTTCAGTTCCCCCCTCTTTTTTAAAATAGGGCTAATAACATTTTCCTAGGATATTATAAAAATTAAAGGTGGGAATGCACGCAGTTCACTCAACACCTGGCACGTAGGAAGTGCTCATTACATTTTAGCTATCATTAACAACGCTTTGAGAAAATGCTCTATAAATCATAATATGCTGAGGGATTACAACTGCCATTGCAATTATTATTTTACAGATTGTCAGAACCAATATTTTATTTGGTTCTCTGATAATTAGGATGACTTACTGATTCATAGGATGGCTTATACAAGAAGATCTGAAGATGGACTCTCGGTGACCTTGGCAAAGCCCATTTACTTCATTCCTGGATACTTCTGCTTCCCCAGTAAAAGCATCATTTTAGATGCTTAAAGAAGACAGGAGAAAGCTGAGATAGACAGGAGGGGATTGCCATAACCCGGCTCCAAAGGTCTGACCAAAGTAAAGTTTCACACTCTTAAAGTCATGAGATTTCTGAGAGAGAAGTTTCTGGAAGGTTTTCCAAGGCCCCTGAGCAGCCAGGTGTGGAATTCCCTGGAGACTATCCTCCCTTCCCCAGGGTTGAGGATTCTTGAGGTACATCGGTTTTGCTTCCTGGTTTCTATGGAAACAAAACAGCTTCAGCAGACTGGAGTGAAGGGTCTGTTGCTACTTCTCTCAATAACTGGACTGCCAGGCTGGGCCGGGGATCTGGAAACTGGAAAGCTTGCAAAAACAGGCATCCTGGGTCCAAGTGAGATGCCTCAGTCCCCCCTGGCGTGGCACTCCAACTCCATCAGAGGCTGAGACGTGTGTCACGGCTGGAGGGCCAGTCTCCAATAACCCACCAGAACAGCAATCGCAAGTGAAAACATGTCTGTGGGGACCCATCAGAGCTTCCAATGGTCTTTTCTTTCCACAGAGTAAGGGAGTAGAGGTCTGGTTATTCCACACAGGCAGCATAATTGGAAAGCAGGCAGTTTTGAAGTCCGCTGGAAGCAGCAGACACTGAGTGCCTCAGACCAAGCTCTTCCAGGGCAAGAGCTCCATGTCCTAAAATCAGGATGATTTCAAATTAGCCCCCAATTTTAATTTTACATCATCCATTTGGGTTTTAAACAACTACTCGGATGGCCCATTGTCAAGTTGTTTAATAATTCAGTTAGTATAGAGAGGTGGCTCTCAACCCTGGCCGACTATTAGAGTCACATGGAAAATTTTTGAAAAATGTTGCTACCCAGGTCTCACCTTGAAAGATTCTGATTTAATTGCTTTGCTGCAGGGCCCAGGCATTGGTGTGCTTTTATAGCTCCTCAGGTCATTCTGACTTGCACCTGGGGTTGAGAACTACTAGTTTAGTGAATACCTAGCCTTAGCCTAATTGTTGTAACTGTTGAGATGTCTGGCTTGATCTGGCTGCTCTTGGGTTCCATCGATTTCTCAGCAGCTGGCGCACAACTGGTGGGACCAATTGGCTGTTCATACATGACCTAGGGATCTCTAACCCCCTTTCAGCAGTTTGGGGAGACATAAGAATTCTTCTTCGAAAGAGGAAGTTTTGTTTGATCCAGGGAAACCAGCTTCACATACAGAGATGTGTGAATTCCAAATCCACTGCTGAATTTGGATATTTTAATTTTTGCATGCAAATCGGAGAAAATGGAGTGTTCTCAGAATGAGTCAGAGTACTTTAGTCTGTTAAGATGCTTCAGGCAGGACCTTGGAGAGGGGCACGCTTCCTCAGTAGAGAACGATCAAGCAGCTCCCTTCCGCAAGAACCGTGTCTTCCAGTTTTTGTATTTGATGTTTTGACCTTTTGGGCCTTGCTAACCCTGGAGGGACTGCCAATCCCAGGGTTAGCCAGTTCTTACAAATAATAAAGGACTCACCTATAAGCATAGAATCCAAAGCCCATAGCCCCAGTCACCTCCTTCATGGAGTTCTCACACCTATGGCCACTATTCACCTGCACTCACTGAAATTGTTCAAACTAGTTCATCTTAAGCTTGTTCACCCTGCCTTGCCCATCTCTTCCCACGAAAATCACTAGCAGGCCCTTGCCCATGTTTTCCCTTCCTCCCTCTGCCTCTGGACTGACCCTGGTGCCCCTCATGTGGCCCCTCAAGTCACAGCGTGCCCCCTCCTCTTGCATCTGCCACATTGTCAGGTTCTTCTTTCAATGTTAGCCGTCTCCTTATTGGCTGTCCTTGCCACATCTGAATAATAATAAAACCTTTATCTTAAAACACCTTCTTGAGTCTAGAGAAAGAAGCAAACCAGGAGTCAAGCCAAAGGCAACTAGGAAAGAACTGAAACTCTTGTTTCGAGGGGAGGTGTGGGGGATTACCTTGGAGCTACGTGAGTTTTAAGCCCTGCCAAAGATTGCAATAGTCGGAATTTGATCTATGGATGTTTATTTAGCAGAAGGCCACCTTCTATTGCAGAAGTCTTGGTTTCTTCCTTCTAGGTGGAAGTCAGTAAGTCAATGGGGAAACTTCATGCGTCAAGAAACCAACAATAAATGTACTTGAATGATACTAAAGGGAGTAATCCCAGGACAGAACTCTGATGAGTACAAACAAGATCAAAGCTCTCCTCGGGGCAGTTGTGGCAATGGGAGCAAATTGCTCTTTGTGGAATCTGGTTTCCCTACTAGGGAAACCTTGGCGGTGTGAACAGGGTGGGGTGTGGGGGAAGCATCTCCGAAAGACTAAGAGCCTAATATCCAGCCGGCAGGGTGTATGTGGAAGGAGAGTGAGGTGATGCTTTCAGGAGTTTTCTCTGGTTCTCCTGAGTGTCAAGGACAGGTCAGGGTGTTTTATGTGCCAATCAGACATTAACATCTTTGCAAATGCTGCCCTCTCCTCTGCTCACTGTCTCTCTGGGTTGCTACTTCTAGCTGCCAGTACCTGCAATTGTGGGAGTTCCCACGCACAGAATTTGAAGTCCTAAGCCCCCAGTACCTTAGATGATGACTGTATTTTGAAGATAAGGTTCTTTGATTTTTTTTTTTTGTTTGTAATGGGGATTGAACCCAAGGGCATTTTACCTCTGAGCTATACCCCCAGCCCTTTTTCTTTTTTATTTTGAAACAGGGTCTTGATAAGTTGCTGAGGGTCTTACTTAATTGCCAGGCTGGCCTTGAACCTGTGATCTTCCTGTCTCAGCCTCCCAAGCACTGGGATTATAAGCATGTACCACCATGCCTGGCCTACAAAATTTGAAAAATGAAGATCTACAAAATTTGAAAAAACAAAGGTCTTTGTCGGAATTCGGTATGCAGCTTTGATTCAAACAATGTGCTAATAGATTTGCCACCCTCACTTAACAAGTTAGGAGCATCTCCTAACTTAAAAAAATCTGGTGCTGAATATGAAAATGTGGGCTACCATGGCCTCAGGGCCTGGGTCCATACCAGACCAATCTGAGTTCTCAGGGCCTGATTTTCTTCATCTATTAAATGGGGAATATATGTAACTACCTGCAGATATTGGTTGTTGAGTGAGTTTGTACATGGAAAGATTAAGAGAAGTGCTTGATACTTAGTAAACCCTCCATCAGCGTTAGTTCTCATTAACCACTACAAGAATCACAAGGTGCTAAGGTGCTATGAAGTAACTCGTGTTTTTTTTTTGAGGGTTAAACTGTTCTCAGGTTCCAGGGAATGGTGGAAGTGATCAGGATTCTTTGTCTTCATTTCAGAGATGCTTAGCATCTACCTCACAGGTCTCGGAAGCTATGGATTAAATAGAGGTCCATCAATTCAGGAACATGTTTAAAACAAGATAACCAAAGCTCATCCTTCCTCCTGGTGCCTGACTAGGTGCCCGCCGGGTTCTGGAAACTGAAAAATCTCCAAGGCTGGGGCTCTAGGGGCTGATGGAGAAAGACAAAGACTTCAGTCAGAGCAGGACTCTAAATTCATTCTGAGATATAGAAGCTCAGCACCCTTTCTGGAAAGTTCTTCTCCCTTCTTTGCTTGGCAAATTCCCTTGCCCTTCAGAACCTGCTTCAAGGTCATTCCCTAAGAGAAGCCTTCTATAACTGGTTCAGTTCAAATTTTCTGTCTTTTCTCTAGTCTTACCTCTGCTATAAGATTGTGCTGCCTCTCGGATTGAAAGACACTGTTGAAATAAAACAACATATTACAGAGAACTGTTCAGTAATTTTTCAGTTGACATATCTGTCCCCATAAATTAGGCTGATCTGATCATGAGCTCCTCAAAGTCAGGGACTGTGTCTCATTCATCTTTGTATCCCCAGTGGCTGTCAGAGTGCTGACATGTAAAAGCTGCTCAGTAAATATTAGGAGAAGTGAATGAACTGAGGAAACTCCTCTAAGCATCTGTGTAAAAGTGGGAGAAAGAATGCTTCCTCCACAGTGTTACTGTCTGGATACAGTGGGTGAGATACTGTCTGTAATTGTGTACAGGATAATCGAGCTCAGATGCAACCTGGTGCTCCTCGTCTGGGACAAGTAAGCCTTCTACCTTCCTTCCCCAGAATCCCTTCCTGGGGGTGACTTCTCCATCAGGGTCTCTAAGTCTGTTTTCCAGGGCATCTTGGGAAATCCACAGCCCACTGACCAGAATCCTGGTTGGGCACTGTGATGGTTAATCTGGATTGTTGACTTGACTAGATTGTGAAACACCTAGATTCTGTGACTCTGGGTGTGTTGATGAGATGATTGGCTTTTGGAAGGGCAGATTGAAGGGAAGTCCTGCCCTGAAAGTGGGCGGCACTGTTCTGATAGGTGCAGGGCCTGGATAAAAAGGAGAAAGCCGGGTGAAGGCGTGCGTGGTTCTTCCTGAGAAAAGCACATCTGCTCTTGCCTGGGATATCGGCCCTCAGCTCTTTGAACTGGATTTTCACCATCATTTCTCCAGAGAGTTTCCTGGCCTTTCCATCTTGGCCTGGGACTGTGTTATCAGTTGCTGCTATTCCGGGACTCCAGCTCTTGGACTGTTCGACCAGCTGCTGGTTCCTCTGGCTCTCCGTGCGCAGTTGGCCACTGGGGACTACACTGCTTTGGACTGTCAGCGGATTTGATAAGTCCCCTTTTACGTTATACAGATCCTGTGAGTTCTGCTACTCTAGTGAGCCCTGACTAATGTCAGCACCTTTCCCATAGTCTTCCTAGTCTATAAAAACGTGCCTTCCTCTGCATCAGGTGACTTTCTTAGACTATATAGCCACACTTTTCTAAAATTATTATCTGAGACTTTATGTCTTGTGGATTCTTGGCAGGGGTTCTCTCAGGGCCTGCACTATATCTTCCAAAAAGCTGAGTGCCCCCTTCTTATCAAATTCAGCTAAATATTTTGGCAGAAGCCTCGGAGATTAGGAGAAAGCTTACCAGATACAGCATAATCCTGTGTAGCCTTTTTTGGGCTCCAAGACTATTTCTGGACAGAAAAAAAAAACAAAAGTTATTTGCTTCCACAACAGAGCACTCTGCTATACTGTAGCTATTTTAACTTGTCAGAAATATGGATTTTATTTCTTCTGTCCCTCCACCTACTTTCCAAATAATTTCCATCATATATTCAACTTGGTCACTTGTAATCTAGCACAGCCCCTGGCTGTGGGCATTGTTACTCAATCAGACATCAGCTCTCCACTCAAAAAAGAACAGTAGATCTGTGTGATGGATATTAATTAGTCTGGTAAAAATGGACATTACTGCATCCCTGGGCATTTCCAGACAGTCATGCACACTGTGGATCATTCTAGAATGAGATGTATGCTTCCTTTATGAACTGCTGCACAATCCTGCTCCTGCCACCCAACAGCCACAGCCCTAGGGGAATCCCAGGTCTGAGCCCTGCAGGGAAGAGCAGCTGGAGAGCATCTGCCGCATGCATTCCTCTTACATTTCTATGCACCACGCCAGTATGCTGCAGCTGGCGTTACTGATTGGAGGCTGCAGCACAGACAGGAAGCTGCAATGTGTTGCAAGATGCTGTGAGATGCTGAGTGTGCACAGAGATGTCAAGTCTGTCTCAGGGCTCCAGAGTCAACCAGGAGTGATTGCTTGTATCAGTGAGGCAGCCTGTGCACCTGTGCATCTTGCCTGGGGGCCGCTGCCTGGTGGTGGTGTTGTCAGGAGTCAAATTCAAACACCTCCCAATGGTCTTGAGATGTGATGCAGAACCTGGCTGCATCCAAACACCCACACTGTGCAAACACCCTCTAACTTCCTTGACTCAAGGGCACCCAGCTTCAGAGAATCTCTCCCACCACTCCTAGAAGCTAATGGGCACATCCCAACACCGCCCGGCATTATCAGATGGGCTTCTCAGCAATTACATACCATCATCAGCACAGAATTCAAGTTAATCTTGGCTGAACGCTTTGGGGAATGCCAAAAAAGCAGTATCGGGGCACATGTGTTCTGATTCCAAACTAGCCTCCTGAATATTTGCATCAAAAGGAAAGCAAAGGAGCCAATTAAATATATAATTACAGCCGGGCGTGGTGGCGCACGCTTGTAATCCCAGTACTTTGGGAGGCGGAGACCAGAGGATCCGGGTTCGCGGCCAGCCTCAGCTCGCGCGCTCTCTCTCTCTCTCTCTCTCTCTCTCCCCGTCTCTCTCTCCCTTTCTACTTAGTGAGCCCCTCCGCAACTTCGTGAGACCTGGTTTCAAAATAAAGTATAAAAAAAT